>CAJQZJ010010411.1:134138-159104 GCA_907164525.1 Lophiomys imhausi
TCATATGATCTAGGAATGAGACTGCAGGTGATATATTCCTTGGTCATGTGATCTAGGAATGAGACTGCAGGTGATACATTCCTTGGTCATAAGGCATCTTGGTGGCTGATTTTTTTCTGGAGACATCAGTAGCTATTCATCATGGGTTATAAAAATGAGTGATCTCTTACTTTATGGTTCAGTTTCACTAACGAACAGGGATAATTAAGAGACAGTTTGCTCATCTCCTGTTTGGTTATCAGGGATATACTTGATAGAGGAAAGAAAAAATTTGATTCCTTCCTCTTATCAACCTGTTCTCAAGATAACCATTTGCTTCTCAGTTCTTCTTTGAAAGTGACTATCTTCACTTTTCAATATTATTTCAATTCAATTTAAAGAGATTTAATGTTTTTTATCTGCTTTGTGTCTAGATTTTAAGGGAACTCAAAATCCTTATCTCTGGCCTTTTCCAGTTGGCCCTGAGTCTTTTGACACTATTCTAACTCATCATTGTTGGCTGCTCTGCTACCTGGTTTGTTGAGCTGTTTTACAACAATCTTGTATATTTCTAGTTTCAGTCATTGCTCTGAGATGTGCTGGTTAATATTAACTCAAATTCAATCCAGGACCTGCATGTTAGAGAGTTCTTATATCCTCAGTTTACCATTTTTCTACAATTTTGAAAGACAAAGACACATATGCACATATACACATAATTGTACAACATTAGATAAATTACCTCATATTTAATAATAAAAATTTCACTAAAATTCAGAATTATGTTAACAATCTTAATACCTGTACCATATAATTTGCCCATTAAAAGTGAGTATCTTGGTGCATTTAGTTCAATTAATCTTAATTCAATTAAGTTGATTCACCACGATCAAATTTAGAGATGAATTATTATATTATAAGCACTCACTCCTTATTTACAAACAACCCTCTCCACCTATACAATCACTAATCTATGGCCTGTCACTATTAATGAACCCTGTTTAGGATCCTATGACACACAAAGAAATTCAGTCACACACACACACACACACACACACACACAGGCAGTTTGAAGCATATGCTTTGTTAGGAACACCTGAAGGACTCTTAGAAAGAAGAATCTCCATGTGTTTATAGTAGTCTTTATGCCAGAAAGTCAGTTTCACTGGGTATAAAATTCCTGGTTTCACAGCCACTAGAATTCTCTTTGAGTTCTTCATTATAATGGCAGATGGATTTGTAATGGAATGCAATCTTCACTGATGATTATGATAAGAAAGGAGACAAGACTATGGTAATTTCATCCGTAAACAATTGGCATGACTGCAGTTGTTTCTATAAGCATTTTTTTAAGCATCTCCACTCTACAGTTAACTAGCTAGGTTCTTGTCCATAGAACACAAAGTGTATTGCTGAATGGTCAACTTGTCAATTTCTTTTTCATTTCCAGGTATATTTATATTTGTATTACCAAGGCATTACATAATGAGAAGCACATTTTGACCAGAATCATTATGGTTATAGTGGCAAAATAGGTTATAAAGCTTTAGGTATAGGATGAATATTTCTCCTACCATATACCTATTAACATCATAAGAAGCCAAAACCGCACAAGGGAAGAAGGACAGCATCTTCAACAAATGGTGCTGGTCCAACTGGATGTCCACTTGCAAAAGAATGAAAATAGACCCATATTTATCACCTTGTACAAAACTTAAGTCCAAGTGGATCAAAGACCTTAACATAAGGCTGGTCACACTAAATCTACTAGAAGAAAAAGTGGGAGAAACCCTTGAACTCATTGGCACAGGTGACAACTTCCTGAAAAGTTCTGTTCAGGACCTGAGACCAACAATCAATAAATGGGACCTCATGAAACTGAAAAGCTTCTGTAAGGCAAAAGACACTGTCTTTCGAACAAAATGGCAGCCTACAGACTGGGAGAAAATCTTCACCAACCCCACATCTGACAGAGGGCTAATATCCAAAATCTACAAAGAACTCAGGAAATTAAATGCCAAGAAACCAAATAAGCCAATTAAAAAATGGGGGACAGAGCTAAATAGAGAATTCACAAAGGAGGAATCCCTAATGGCTGAGAGACACTTGAAGAAATGCTCAACATCCTTAATCATCAGAGAAATGCAACTCAAGAGGACTCTGAGATTCTATCTCACACCTGTCAGAATGGCTAAGATCAAAAGCTCAAATGAGAGCACATGCTGGTGATGGTGGAAGTGCAGGCTTGTGCAACCACTATGGAGGTCAGTATGGTGCTATCTTAGAAAACTTGGAATAGCTTTGCCTTTGTATACCACTTCTGGGTATACACCCAAATGACTCCCCACGGAGTCATAAGGAAGTTTCCTCATCTATGTTCATAGTAGCCTTATTTGTAATAGCTAGAAACTGGAAACAACCCAGATATCCCTCAACTGAAGAATGGATTAAAAAACTGTGGTACATCTACATGATGGAATACTACTCAGCTACCAGAAACAACAAAATCATGCAATTTGCAGCCAAATGGATGGAACTAGAGAAGCTCATCCTGAGTGAGCTAACCCAGACTCAGAAGGATGCACATGGCATCTATTCACTTATAGTAGGATTTTAGTTATATAGTACAGGATATCTACACTACAACCAATGCACCAAAGGGAACATGGACATAGACTTTTTATTTTTTTTATTTTTATTTTGTTTGTTTTTTTAGTTTTCTCTCCCTGGCAATGAGACACTTTTCACTGGTGGTACTGCCTTGTAGGCCCCCAGTGTATGAGGAGGCTCTTGGCCCTCATATGACTTCTGAACTGGGACGAGGAACTGTTATGTAGGGACACTGTACTCCAGAGGAGTGGGATGGAAGGGTTGGGGGTAGAAGGTGGGAGGGCAGGGCTGGGAAGGGGGGGAAAGAGGACAATATGATGGAGATGTAACCTGAAGCAACAAATAAATAAATTTATTTATTAAAAAAATAAAAAGAACTTGAAAACCAGTGTTATCACTGTCCTAGGAGAATAGATGTCAGATGATGTTTACAAAACAGTGGTTTTCTATTCCATTATTTTAAATCAGTGAAAAAGACCTTGCTGGGGATAAAAGGTTTGCCTTAGGTAACACAATTGGTTAGTAATCAAACAGGGCCCAAAGAGTCTGGCTTCTGCACCTAGAGATGTTGCTCATCCCACTTATATGAGATATTCTTCAGATCATTAGCTGGCTGCTTCCCATGTGATGACTGTTTTAAGAAGCCCTCTAATTACAAATGGTTTGTCTATAGGCAAAACTTTTGCAATTTCCTTTAGAAATACAATTAGAAGTAGAGAGAACTTTAGATCATTACTTAAACGTCCATTTCAATTACAAAGTCTCAAGTGGTTAATATCCCATAATAGTGAGGGTGGGAAGCACAGCAAAGGACGCTGACACTGACTTTTTTAAAGTCACATTTATAGATTCCCTAAAACACATTTTAAATATTTCAAAAACAACAACAACAAAATCTCATAGTCTTTATACCAATAGTCAGGCCCTATGAATTTACACTGCAGTCTTATAGTTAGAAATTTGCTTTGCATTTAAAAAATAAATCTTATGGGCTTGAAAAAAATATACTTTCTAATTACCTTAGGTTTCCATCGTGAAGTGAGTCTAGGTTTTGATTTGTGAAGCTTCACCAGTTTCTGGTAGCCTGTGTCCTCCCCTTTCACGGGTACCTCCTTTATCTCTCAGGCCAGACTTTTCCTCCCTGGCTTATTACTGAACAGCTTTTCTCCCTCTGTCTTCCTCCTCAAGCAAGTGTGCATTACTTCTGAAGTTTCTTAAAGGAATATTTCCTGCTTGTAGCAGAAGGAAAAAAAGGCTAACCATTATGTCTTCCCTAACGCTTCCCTTATAATGAGATTCTGCAGGGAAAGACAAAGTCGAAGATGGTACCACATGCCTCGGTATCCCCCAACTTCTGCAGTAGCAATGAATGATGACTTTGACATTATTGTAGTCTGAATACCTTTCATGAATAATTCTACTCTTTCAATTTTTAAGTAGATAAAAGAAAATGTAAAGAGAGTTCAATACCTCACTAAGAATATAAAATGTACCATACAACATGTAATCTCTGGTGTTGGCGCATGTGTACACAGGTATGCATGTGTAACAGGGCAGTCACATGACTATGAGTTACCTTTGTCTTTTCAAGCTGTCTTTCTTAATGCAAAGCCTAAGCAATTTGTTCTGAGATTGGTCAAGCATTCATGACTAGTCTGTTTACTTAAGCTTTGTATCCATCTTTATGTGAACTGAGGATAGTATTAACAGTCACTAGACATTGTTATAGATAAATAACCATCTGAAATGGAAACCTATATACTGCCCATAAAGAGGGAAATTCAATTATCTTTAAGTAAAGTCAGTTTTTTAAAAAAATAAAACTGATTTCAGAAAGAGGAAGAAAGGGGACTTTATGGTTGATATCTTACTTCAAAAAGTTTTAAAAAGTGAAATCCTCGAAAAGGTGAGGGCAACAGAATCCTGAGTATGACAGGAGTCAAAGTTCACATACACACAAATACTAGTTGCTTGACATCTTGAGTATTTCCTTTGGATATATTCCTCAAAGTTGAATAACTAAGCCTAAGTAAATACTTTTACCAAGGATGTTCTTATGTCCTCTATAGTTTAGAGCAGTGTTCTGAACCTTCCTAATGCTGTGACCCTTTAATACAGTCCCTCATGTTGTGGTGACTCCAAGTCATAAAACTACTTTTGTTGCTACTTCGTAACTGTAAATTTTGAACTGTAATGTTTTCTGATGGTCTTAGGTGATCCTTATGAAAGGGCCATTTGACACCCAATGGGACTGTGACCCACAAGTTGAGAACCACTGGTTTACAACAATGTAGCAAATTCTCTTCCTCCCAGACATGACTGAGAGTAAGTTTATAGTTTATTTTTTCATGTATTGTTTTAAGTAATATTTTTATGCTTTGAAAGTGCATAGCTTTGTTTTTTATTAATTTCGTAAGAATAAAAGGTAGGAGGAATAGCCATCTTAAGTACTAAGGTTTTATTTTATATATCTGTAAAGTGCATAGGTAATTGTTGATGCTGAATCCATCCTGGAGGGGAGCAATGGACGGATAAACAAGAACAGCAGAAAGTGCAAGAAGAGGAAGTGGACAGAGCCTGAAAGTGTGGGACTTTTATCCCAGCACTAACCAAACTCCATTGTCTGAGAAATCCCACCCTCCATGCACTTCTGTGAAAAAATTAATAAGATGCAAAATCAGAACATTTACTTAGCTTGACTACAGGGACACTGGTTTGAAACTTGTCTTTTGAGAACAGTAACAGCATCCAAAGAAACCACTGACAAAATGTTTATTGTAAATCTTTAAACTAAGATGAGTAGATATTTGGTCATTTTTGGCAGTTACTTTTATAAAATGAATGATAATATCTTCACCAACCCCATATCTGACAGAGGGCTAATATCCAAAATTTACAAAGAACTCAAGAAATTAAATGCCAAGAAACAAAATAATCCAGTCACAAAATGGGGAACAGAGCTAAACAGAGAATTCACAAAGGAGGAATCCCTAATGGCCGAGAGACACTTGAAGAAATGCTCAGCATCCTTAATCATCAGAGAAATGCAACTCAAGACTCTGAGATTCCATCTCACACCTGTCAGAATGGCTAAGATCAAAAGCTCAAATGACAGCACATGGTTGTGGAGAAAGGGGAATGAACCCTCCTCCATTGCTGGTGGGAGTGCAAGCTTGTACAACCACTATGGAAATCAGTCTGGCGATATCATATCTTAGAAAACTCAGAATAGCTCTACCTCAAGATGCAGCCATACCACTTCTGGGTATACATCCAAATGATTCCTCACCAAATCACAAGGAAGTTTCCTCATTTATGTTCATAGTAGCCTTATTTGTAATAGCTAGAAACTGGAAACAACCCAGATATCCCTCAACTGAGGAATGGATAAAAAATCTGTGGTACATCTACACAATGGAATACTACTCAGCCATCAGAAACAAGGAAATCATGCAATTTGCAGTCAAATGGATGGAACTAGAGAAGCTCATCCTGGGTGAGCTAATCCAGACTCAGAAGGATGCACATGGCATCTATTCACTTATAATCAGATTTTAGCCATATAGTACAGGATAACTATACTACAACCAATGCACCAAAGGGAACATGAACGTAGACTTTTTTTTTTTTTTTCCTGTCAATGAGACACTTTTCCCTAGTGGTGCTGCCTTGTAGGCCTCCAGTGTATGAGGAGGCCCTTGGCCCTCATATGACTGCTGAACTGGGGCAGGGGACTGTTATGTAGGGACACTCCACTCCAGAGGAGTGGAATGGAAGGGATAGGGGGTAGAGGGTGGGAAGGCAGAACTGGGAGGGGTGGAAAGAGGAGACTGTGACGGAGATGTAACCTGAAGTAATAAATAAATATTAAAAAAATCTGAGGGAAACAAGGCAGAAAGAAAACAAAATGATAATAAATATGAGTTTTCCTTTCTCACTTTTTCTAAGTGAAAATAATATAAAAGCAAATAGGTAACTGGACCTCAAACTATTATTCACACTCTGGAGATATTATTAAAGTGCTGTCAACATATGGTAGATTTATAAGCTATTTCTAAATGCTTTCTGGAACTCTCTAATTATATAAAAGCATTCCACTTGCATTGTATTATGCCTGCTGATAAAGGCAAACTATTTTGTTTTCATTTGAAATGCAAAGGTACTATGTTTCTACCTCCTTCACAGTCTTTTCTCAGAACATACAATGCAAACATTGACATAATTCTAAAATGCATTCACCTATATCATTTTTGCTCACAATTACTCTTATCTCCAATATGTCTGACTTAAAGGAAAAGGTTAAAAGTATAATTTTTCACAGTGAAGATATAAATTTTACTGACATTTTGAATTGTACTTGATCCTAAATCAGAGAGAAAAGGCAGCTGCAAAGCTGAAATCATATTTACATACTAAAATCGCATTTACATATTGAAATCACAATTACATATTGTAAGATATTTGGTACATGTACTTACTGGACTTTACCCTAGTGAAGAAGAAGGTGAAAAATAAAAACATGGAGAAAGAAAAGAAGACTGTTCATAGAACAGTGAAAAATTCAGGAGACAGCTGTCTTTGTTTTGAAACAGGTTTAAGTATCATGAACAAATAATTTCAGATGCATCTTAAATAAAAAGCATGTTACTAACTCTTAACTGGTTTCACTATACCATGGTTTAGTTTTCATAGCTGAAATTATTCTTTGTTGGTGAGAAATTGGATTTTATTGGCTCTAGATTTATGCTGTCTTATATAAGGTTTACATATTGAACAATGAACAATGAGTAAGTAAAGAAAACTTATGTTATCAAACACAGTTAACACTGGTTTTGGTCATAATATATGCTTCAGGCCATGAGCTTTAGAGCAGGATCTAATCCCAGGTTCCTGACTTTTACATGGATATTAAAAGATTTTTAGTGCATTTACAACACAGGGATTATATAATTCCCCAGTACTTATACTGTAAATAAAGTATGTGCTATGTGCACATGTGTGCACACGGACACACACATACACAAAAAACACACACACATGTGCCCACAAATGCATACACACACAGCTACCTCACAATGCATAGTCTTAGTGCCACCATTATGACTACCTTCAGTTCTCCTATTCTTTAGCCCATATTTGAAAAGAATCAACTCTTAAACTCAGAACTCTTTATGAGCCTCTGTTTGGAAAGTGATATCCTCCAAATCTCCCAAGGCCAGCTCCATGTCATTCAGATTGTGACTTCAATTTCACCTAAGGTTCAAGGTTCATTAGCTATGTGATTCATCCTCATCACTGTTGGCCACATAATGCTACAGTATTTTCTTCATAGAACATACCAGTGTCTGAAATTATCATGTGAACATATTTAGTATTTATTGTTCATACTATCACAAACATTTCACGACAGCAAGGACTCTTTCTAATTTGTTCATAGCTGACTCATCCCAAGTCTAGGTCATAGCCTTGCATACAATAAATACATACACATTCACTAAATAATTCGTCAAAAAAGCAAAATCAGGCTATTTGCAGGATCTTATCAGATAACAGGAGAACATCAACTCCAATTAATTCTTCAGGCTTCACCTTTGAGTTTTATTATTTTATGCCCAGTTAGAGTCTGAGATAGAAAAAAAAATCAATGCAAATGTTGGAGTGGCTGTGTGAAGTGATAGGCAAGCCTAAATGGCTTTCTACCTCATTAGATGAAGTGCATGAGAGGAAAGTGAAGAGATAAAATTGTGCATTATTTATTTGTGGTGCTAGGGATCAAATCCAGGGCCTCACATGCCTGAGCACACACTCTGTACTCCTGGGCTACACTTGCTGTCCCTAAAGCGATGACTGTTTGATAAATGTAATGCTAAGTTGCAACCAAATTTTAACATGGAAACTGTCAGCAGACTATAAATGACAAAGAAACTGTAGTCATGACGCTAACTAGGGCACACACCAATCTGGCGATAAAAGGTTAAGCAAGGCTAACCCATTGACCTAAGATCAGACAATCTCTTCTGCTTATCCTTTCTCCCTGATAAGCAAGAATGAAAAACACACACATAGAGAACGAGGAGATGTTAGAAAATTCATATGCTTTCCTAAGCTTGTTCATTAGAGAGCTCTTGGTGGACCCTAGAGTTAGTCACTAACAGGGCTATTTTAGAAGAGTGGGGT
This sequence comes from Lophiomys imhausi, assembly GCA_907164525.1. NCBI lineage: Eukaryota > Metazoa > Chordata > Mammalia > Rodentia > Muridae > Lophiomys > Lophiomys imhausi. Next base: position 142,905 of record CAJQZJ010010411.1, read on the forward strand.
ACTTTAAGTTAAGAGAAATGTACCTTCTTATGTTTCAAACTAAACATTTCTCTCCACACTTGATGTTTACTTCAGTATCAATGCAAATTAATTTTCAGCTAAACTGTAAGAGCAGAACTGTTTGGCTTACTCTGATATAGCAGCGAACCTCTCAGAGAAACTTATCACAATGTAGCAGACATGGATTCAGTTAATAAGATGATTAACCCTAAGATATGCTGATGATCCATATTCCAAAATGTTTTGAAACTAATTAAAAACACACAAACTAGGATTGTGCTATAAAATTATAGGACATTTAGCAAGTAAAACATTTAGAAGACTTACTTTAGAAGGAAACTAATTCCCAAATCATAAAAATTTTAAGCAAAGGAAAATTTTGTAGATACTTTCATCAGTTAGGTAAGCCTTAATTTGTAGAGGATAACCAAAACAAATTGGCATCACTGCTACATTTTATAGAATCATCCATGTAGATAAAATTCCAGTAGTAACAATTTGAAAGAAAGAAGCCTGGATCAGCATACTTGTATTAAATCCAGATCACTAGCAGATAAGCATTTTGTAGCTTCCTCTGCTAACTCTAATCATATGAACTAACTTTGTAAGGCTCCAGAGTCATGAATGCTTTTCCAACAACTGTTCATTTAGGTTTCATTCTGTGACTATTTTCTCTGCTTTTGTTACAGCAGTAACTCTCACCAATATATATTTCCAACAGATTTATGAATTTCATCTAAACAGCATTTATATCTGAGTTTATATCTGAGAAAATTTCAGTCTGCTGGTATTTGGTAATTATATATATATATATATATATTACATTTTTTTCAATTAAAAATATTTCATAATCAGCTATGTAGACAAATTCTGATAGAAACCTTCCTTCAATCAATGGTCTCATGATTCTCTCTTGGGTTTTGAGTTACTTAAACTGTTCTTTCTCTTTTTAAAAAAAAATTTCTTCTAATCCATACATCTTACCTTATAACCTGGACATCTACACCTCCAGACACCTGGAATGACCTGAATCCTCCTACTTTACTTCAACAACTACCCAGCTTGCCTGACCCACACTAGTCTCCACCCTTCTGTCTGTCCATAGTTTGTAATTATGATAAACTTTGTTGATGCCTTAAAATTCACTGAAAACTCAACTGAAATTGCTTTCTCTATGCTTGTGTCTGAAGTACAGAGCAGTGCCTGGGAAAGAGGTTACCATCATGAATCCATGGTCACTACTCTAGATAGAACTCAGAAACACTTCTACGCTTCTGTCATCCTTCCCTAGAACGCATTTTCAGTCATATATGTTCACCTGGAATGTCCACCTTCTCCCCCACGAGCCTCAGAAGTTATCTTTCTTACATAGTTCTTTGGATAGTTAACAGGGTACTCAAGGTGATAATCTCATAATAATCTTACCACTGAATCTACCCGAACATTAAAGCCCATTTTCTCCTCCTGCAAATGACGAAGGACCTTTCCCCCATGCCACCTGTTCTGGAGCCACCATTCCCTATCTGAAGACCTTGAACTACTCCTCATTTCCCTCCACCTTTTCTTCACTTGAATAATATTGGATTCTATCCCAATTCTCCCTCAAAAAGACTCCGAGGATACAGTAGTGGGTTCCGCTCTAGTTATCTGTATCATACCTCCTTCTCCCAACTCCCAGGAATCACTGCAGAGGAATGGGCAGTTACCACACTGCTCAGTCATTTTATCCTGGGCCTGTTCAGTTTTAAGTGCTCGCCATGTCATGGTATCCACCTAATGGATACAATGCAAAGATGAAGGACAGACAACATTATTTCTGGGAAACAACGTCTGTTAAAAACACACTCACAGGGAAAGTAACCCACAATTAGAAGCCCACATCAAAATGACTTAAGTAAATAATATAAATGACAGTGATTTGAAATATTGGTTCAACAGTCATTATGAACTGGAAAGTCATTCAGCATAACTGAAATGTGAAATTTGACCACAGCGGTATGGGAATTCCTTTTTTTTTTGCAGGATACATCAGAGAAAAACACTGACAACTTCACTGTTTAAAATCTGAAAGGCTGACTGAGCAGCCTATCTATAGCAGATGGTCCTACGTGGAGAAGTAGAACTATGCAAACACAGGCTACAGGAATGGCCTTTTACTTGACTGTGAACGTAACATTTCTAGGCCAAACCATGACTTTCCCTTCCACTCTTCCTTGTCTGGTGTTCCTCTATGCATTCCACTTCTAGCCCACTGACTGATCCAGGTTTGGGAACTGTTTACATCATTTTTTTTCTGAAATAACAGTGATTCTTCCTCCTAATTGGCAGAAGGAGAACTCTATACTTTAACCTAAGTCATCTTGTAAATGCTACACCTAGGATTTTCTAGTAATATTGCATTTCTTCAACCCTTTAAATTATACGAACCATGTGACTTCCTCTAGCCAATAAGCTCATGAGCTGTTTTTCAAATGGAAGCATTAAAAACCTATGAGCAATTTTCTTAGCAGACTGACATAAGTCAGGTAGATTGTGAGGAAGATACTGCACCATAACCAAGGTGTATGCCCAGCAGCCTAAATCTCAGATCCACATGCAATGACCTGTGCTAACTAAAGAGGCAGAAGCAGTTTCTCAAGACATAAGCTGACTCCCTTTCCTTAAGGTGTCAAGTACTCACTTGGCAATCAGGTTGCGAGGCTGAGCCAACTTGTATTATTTACAGATTAGTGTCAATAAGTTTTGCAGGTGGAATTGCTAATGAACTTGATGCATGCAGAATGCTTCACAAGTTGCTGAAGCAAAATGCTCACAATGATAAAACTTCTAAGCTTTTCAAAATAATCACACATAACAGGAGTGAAGTTTACACAGTGTGAAACACAGCAAAACTGCAGCAAGGTATAGGAAGAAAAGGTAGAAATTTCATTTTAACTAAAATGCATGTTGTTTCAGAGTCATTTCCGTATACTAGCATGAATCTTTTACAAATTAAACTTACAAATTATAATGAGATATTCAATGTGTGACAGCTATAACTCATCAATCATGAAAATATAATTATAAATATAAGCAAAGTGACTATTCTCTAAAATGTTTTGCTAAACTAAACCTTTCTATATGAAAATACTAGCTAGTTTTGTAAAAATTTCAGCAATGAATGTCAAATACTAAACTAATAAAGTATATTCAGAGACCAATCTGAATATGTACCAAATTATAAGGCTAAATACATTAGTACAAAATAACAAAAAAAGCATCATTCAATAAATGGGATTAAAATTGTTCCTTTCCAAGAAATTAGCATAAATGTCACATTAAATGGTTTAGAAAATTTTGTCTGGGTCCGACAGTTCCCTCAGATTGAAGAAAACATGCAGACCCCTTCACATTTATTCATTTCCTCCTAGCCTTGTAATTTCAGAAAATGCTCCAACAACGTCAATTCAATTTTAAAGGTCCACAATAAATGACCTAGTATGTTCAATAATGATTTAATTTAGATAGAGTCTCTAGCTCACTGGTTTTCAGAACCCATCTCTTTCAGAGAACCAGCAGGCACACAACATATAAAAAGGGAGATGTAGGTGGGGGAGGGGGAGGTTGACTGAGGGTGGAGGGTGGGTGGAGCCACAGAAGCTTGCAAGACAGTGGTTCTCAACCTGTGGGTTGTGACCTTCTGGGGATAGAATGACCCTTTCACACTGGTTGCCTAAGTCCATTGGAAAACACAGATATTTGCACTATAATTCATATCAGTAACAAAATTATAGTTATGAAGTAGCAATGAAAATAATTTTATGGGTGGGGGTCACCACAACATGAGGAACTGTATTAAAAGGTCACAGCATTAGGAAGGTTGAGAACTACTGTTATAATGGAACTAGTGGTCATCTTATTATATTCTTTCCCTTTCACCTATCCAAGCCTTCTAGGGAAGTTGCTTGTTCATGTTATCAATATACAAATTTTACTATAAAAGTCATTCAAAATATTTTCTGTTGGGATTATAGCAAGTAAAGGTCATAGAAAAGCTAATGAGAAGGGCAATAGATTGTTGTAGGATACTTGATCATACCATGAACCCTGAGAATGTGTCCTGGAAAAACCTGTTTCTACTTGTGATGTGGCTCAGCCCTAGCACACACCTTTAATCCAAGAGTTTTCTGTTTATGGTAAACAGGATTAAATAAAGTCAGCCATAGATAAAGACAGAAAGCAAGCAACCAGTTGACAGGGAGTAAACATAGGAAAAAGCCATAGAGAGTGAGAGGAAGTCAGGAGGATGGATGCACAGGAAGTTGAAAGGAGGGACATTCAGTTTGAAGGATGTTTGAGACAGTGCAGAGAAGGAGAGTGGGCTTCTTTTGGGGACATTGTCTGAGGAGGAAGGTCAGCTGGGTGCTTTCTCTGTTTCTCTGAGCTACCAGGCTTTAAACCCCAGCATCTGGCTCCTGAGTCTTTATTGGTAAAATCAAATGATTGAGACTTTGTTAAAATCAACAGTAAATGGCCACTTAGTAAATGCTTTCCAGGACCAGCACAGAATGCTAAGTAAAGGGATACAAAAGCAGCAAAAATTTAATCTTCATTTTGGAATTATATTCAAGTAACTGGGGAAAGGCAGTGTGTTGGTTAGCTTTTGACAGCTCCACACAAACCTAGACACACGAGGAATAGCTTCCATCAGATTGGCCTGTAGGCAAGACATTTTCTTGACTGCTAATTGGACATAATCACATCACTGTTTTAGAGAAGAAATGTCTGAGAGGGGTTCAAATGGAACCCTTTCAGTTAGTTTTTGGCTTATTGTCCCATCACATCCAAACTCAAGCAAATCTGTTTTTTTTTTTTTTTTTTAATTGAGTCTGTTCAAGTTTTCCAGTTTGGGTTTCTAAAGTTATATTTTTCTCATTAAAGCAGAAGATCCACAATGGCTGTTTTGGATTCAGAGCAGAGCCTGACACAGGACTGGCACTCAAAGACACAGTCTGCTGAAGAGATATGTGACTTCTCCCACTGTTGTGTGACAGTTTCATCTGAGACTGAAACATTCCTTGCATTCTTCAGGGAAACTTTTTAAACTGGAAGCTAAACAACTCAAAATAGCTTCAGGAAATCCCTAAAACTGACAAGATTAACTGGGCTTCTCTCTCCCAGAGTGAGCAATAAAGCTGCAAGGAGCCAAGCTGCAAAGACAATTCTGAGACCCCACCAGTTGTCTGGAAGAAGCAGAAAACAGCTGAGGCCTGGAAGAGGTTTAGACCAACTGAGGCACCTGGAAAGGACACTCTCTAGCCTATTGAACTGCCTGTAGGCTGTGTGGTGTGCTCCTGGGTCCCAGCTTTGGGAGCTGTCACACGTTCTGGGGTGGGGTTTGGTGATACAGCTGTCTTTGAGTCATTTCTACTGCTATAATAACTTCAGTAAAACTCATTGGATCATAATGTTGGACTTTGGTCATCATGTGTTCCCTCCCTGTCTGGGATTAGTAGATGTGTGTGCTGTGTCCCCCAAGGAAAAGTGTTGTCACACAATATCCACTTCATGACTGTTCCTTGAGTACATGTTTCACTCTTTCATCCAATCACTGTCTTGCCCAACCAGGACCACCATAGTGAGCCTGGGTTGGAATCCCCCCCAAAGTATACCTGTGAGACCTTCCTCTTGAAGGGGGTCATTCAAACTGGCTCATCCAAACTTCCAGTCTTCCAGTGGGTGAATATTTGCTGCTTACTGCTCTGTAGCTCTTCCCAGGCAATTGTCCCAATAAGGATGCGGATGTAAGAGATGGAGAAGGAACTTGCAACATTTCATTTTAAAATCTGTGCTCTTATTTTTCATTATTTAATTTTTTTCCTGGTAATTTTTTCCAATTCTGAAATACATAGTAAACTACATTTTTTTCTTTAGTATAGGTATTTAAAAGTACATATCTCTATAACACTGTCTGATTTACAAAATTTAATGTACTACTTAATTTTTGTATTATAGACTCATGCTCTGATCTAGTTGCCACTAAAGATGTTATTTTAAAAATTTTCAAATTTTTCTCTCTTCTGAAAAGTGTGCATGTTTTTGATTTAGGATTGGTGACATAATTAATTTGCGTTAGTAAAACATATTAAATTACTAAAAATCTCTACCATGTGATAAATACTATAAAAATTTCATGAATTAATATTTTTATATATCATACCTCTATGCTAATCCTTATTTTTAATTGTATTACATAAACTGATTATTTATTCATTGCATTTTCACCTCAGAGTATTATGATCTTTTTTTTGCAATTCTTTTACAATTATTCCTTTTGTTGCTGTTAAAACATTTTTAGCTTTGTTTTTTATATGTATGAGTGTTTGGCCTGGATGTATGTATGTGTACCAGGTATGAGGCTTGGGTCCATGGAAGTCAGAGGAAGACACTGAATACCCTGAAACCGAAGTTATAGATGGTTGGGATCTACCATGGAGTACAGGGAGCTGAACTTGGATCCTCTGCAAGAACAAGTACTCTTAATTTCTGAGCCAGCCCCTCTGTTGATATTTCTGGTTTAAAAAATACATATTTACAGATCCTAATTAGAGTACCTTTCATATATTTGAGAGAGAAAGATAAATTTGAGCTCAATTCTTGAATAATACTTGTGAGTGTGGCTAAAGAGGATCCAAATGTATTACTGGATTTTGTTTGCTTATACGATTGTTCTCTGTTTTGTGGAGAATGTAGTATATACACGCTTAAAATTATACATGAGTTATTTTATGTTATCAAATTTTAGTTTCAGAAAAATATAACAACCAAATTGCTGTTAAATCTCTTTTCATTTTTGCTCTGGTCGCTAGGAAACCTGCAGATACATTTGTGTCCAATGCTTCAATGATTAACACGCTGGCAGCGACTGAGCTAATCTTATCTGCAGCTATCACACACCCTGACTTTCCACAGCTCTGCTTCATCATGCACACTTTCTGTAAGCCACTCTCATTCTTTGCAGAATGAGGCAGGAGACAGACGGATGGTCTCGGAGTCATCTCTTGCAAGCAGATTGTGACAGACCGAGTGTGAATAAAACAACATCAATATAGTCTAATTTTCTGAGGGATTTCTAAATAATTTTGTGGTTACCCGCCACTAAAATACATCCCCAAAACAATTCCTAATCCTCCAACCATTCCAAATGTTTGAATCTTATCAAGCCAGAGAGGTCTCCCACTACTAAGTGCACACCTCAGACTTTCTTTCTGTTCAGCTTTTTCAATCTCACCCACCTCCATGCTTCCCCCTTCCCTGGTGGCCTGGAGACTTGGAGGCATAAGCTGTTCTTATTCAGTGAGTCTTCAACGACCTTTTGTACTTGTGTTTTAGAAGGGTGGATAAAGTATAGGGGACTTTTGCTGCCATCAAAATAAAGGTCACTCTCTGCTTCCTCAGTCTTGGACCAAATACTCTCTACCTTCTCTCATGGAAAGCTGGTCCTCTCTCCCATCATGGAAGGCTAGTCCTCCAGTAAGTTGGTGTCCAGGAGATTGGTTGTTTTTCTAGTTCAGATTCAGCAGCAGGCTGTTTCCTTCAGCATTAAATGCCTCTAAATGTGATCCCTTAATTTAAAGAATAAAATAGGTTTTAAAATCAGGTACCTGTTTCATTAAGTTATTAGTTTGCCTGTCTATGTCCTATCTCAGTTTTGGTCACATTAGTGGATTTAAATCTTATTTAAATACCTGTTTCTCTCCAATAGTCGCCTAACTTCTATCAGCAATTATCTACACTTCATTGTAGTTTGATGTTGTAGGGTTCTGCAAACACAGTGAAGGTTTCTATCACACTCCTTTTGTCATTTCAATTCTTTCTTTCTTTTTTTTTTTTGACTTTTTATTCCTCCAGGGACTTGTATTTTGAGTAAAGTGAGACAAGAACAGAAGAAATAGTCTGTTTCTTAATTTGTAATGTCTCAGAGGGTAGTCAAGCTATAGAAATCCTATATGGCACCTAGATGTTTTGTCTAGATTGTTCCTCGGAGCGTGAGTGCTGCCATGTCCTATTAAATTCACTCTGGTTCGATACAGTTATTGGTACTTTCTATCCGACAAATATGAAATGGTATATTTAAAAAATGTGGGCTGAAGAGATGGCTCAGGAGTTAAGAGCACTTTCTACTCTTGCAGGGGATCTGGGTTTGGTTCCGAGCTCCCGCATGGTGGCTCATAGCCATTTGTAAATCCAGTTCCAGAGAATCTGGTGTCCCCCTCTGGCCTCTAGATACCAGACACGAATGCTGTACAAGTATAAACATGCAAGCAAACATACATATAAAAACACTTTATTATTATTGTATAAATGTGTGTATGAGCATGCAATGGGGTGTGTGAAGGTGAGAGGACAACTTTGTGGATTCAGTTTTCTCCTTCTACCTTTATGTGGGACCTAGGGATTGAACTGATTCAATCAGGCTTGTATGGTAAGCTCACTTACTCACTGAGCCATTTCACTTGCCAAGACATGTAATATTCATATGCTCTCTTTTCTACATATGAACACTTATTTTGATATGCCTTCTTAAGTTTATTTTATTTATTCATATTTGTAAATTTTTAATACTGTTTTTGCTATAATGGCTCTAATTCTACAGCACCAGTTCCTAAAAATTGTTCATGAAGATTCCACCTTAGTATTACTAGACGTTACATTTAAAAAAATGGGAGGTTATAGTTAATTAAATGTGTAAAATACAAGGGAAAAATAAAAATTAGGTTATTTCTTTACAGTGAGATTTCAAAAAATTATAGAATGTATCTTTTTATTACACTCAAAATTACAGATTTATTCTGCCATGTCAAAGATTCCAGTGACTATATTCTAAATGCTTATATATTCATTGTCCTCAGTAAGGTTATTCCCTTTGAGTGTACTATAGAACAATACACGTCCATCTTTTATTCTTAATAAAAATCATTCTTATTTAGTATTCATCTTATTGCTACTTATCTATGTATGATTATTGTGATTGTTTGAATTCCTTACACGGACTTTTGAAAAAATTGTGGATTGGCTTCTTAATGTTACTATAAACTATCTTAACTGAGCTAAGATACTTTACATTTCTGAATGTGTCCATAATCAGTTTATTGCAGGTGTTTTTTGTCCTGCTTACAAGGTGGTAGACTAGAGCTCCCCTGCACCCATACTTCCTGATTCATGTTTCTAATGGTAACTGTCCCATGGAGTGCAGCCCAAACATGAGTGTCTGCTTCCCAGAGTTTCACAGCATTAATCTGAGAATTATTTTTTAGATAATGTCCGTGTAGGGCTATATCTATCTATCTATCTATCTATCTATCTATCTATCTATCTATCTGTCTGATAGTGATCTATAATTTTCAAAATATCCCAACTGTCAGTGATGAAATCGGAATCCAAAAATATTAGCAACTCTTCAATGACCTAATTTATGAAGGTGAAGTTTTCTAGACAATTCTAGAAGTTTTTTGATCTACATGTGCATGGAGAGAACTTTATAGGTATATGAAACAAAGTTATAAATAACTTAGCCATGTTGGTGATATTTCTATGAAAAAATTGCATGCTTTTAATTTGAAACAAAGTCAAATACATGGCCTGGGGTAGAATAAGGTTACCTGGTCAAATTCTTGGTAGGCAATTCTCGTGAACACATTGGAGAAACCAACAGCAATCATAAGGTGACAAAGTGATTAGGAGGAACAGGAAGAGGAGGGCGTCTGTTTAACCAACCTAGTACTAACTACTTCCCATACAGCAACCACACTTTGGAGAGTAAATATGTACTAGCAAATTATAACCACAGTAATCAATACACAAACACTGGAAATGACCTAAATCTCAGTATTTGTAGAACACTCAAGAAAAAAATGTGGTAAGAAGATAAATATTTATGAATGATCATTTAAAAATTATTTTAAAACAGGAAAGTATAAAAGAAAAAATCCTAACTTTTTCTTAAGAAGACAAAATGTAAAAAATTCCATAATAAATTAGACTTTACACAGTGAAGCCAATAGCCAAATATGGAGGAGTGACAGTTATTTCCAACGAATGTGTTCTTTGTTGTCTTCTCCCTGTTATGGGCAGCCAAATAAAGCATCGAAACCACGATCATAGCCATAGCCTATAGGTTCTTCCAATGCCACATCCATATGTAGTTTGGGTCCCACATCCAGTGCCCCAGCCTTGTCTTTTCCCCTGGCCTGTGATGCAACCAACAATAGGCTTCTACCAGGACCCATGATGCATCTTGTTGACCTACAGGCTCCTGCCACACCATATGCAATCTTCCAACTCAGAGACTCCATATACCTATCCAAAGTCTAACCCATGAGTCTGCCTGATCCTTTCCTCCACAAACCCTCCCAAAACCCCAATAAACCCCCACACTCAAGGCTTGAACCAGGACACATATACTGTACACCATCCAGTCCCCTGTGTCTGCCTGACCTCATTCTTCCTAAGCCAAACCCAACATCTAGGTCAAACTCAGCCTGCACATCTTTTCTTTTGCTCCGATCTGCTCTGTCCATATCAGACACGGAACTAATAAAAGAAACCCACAGGCACAAATCTCATGCAAAAATACAATGTGAGAGATACAAGCCGTTATCTCTCCTATAAAATGCAGCAGTCCTGTAGAAATGTTTGCGAAATGAAAATAGGAAACAGAATTTAAAAGAACAAGTATAAACTTCATTAAAGAATTCAAGGAGTTTAAAGAAGACACACACACACACACACACAAACACACACAAAGTAGTTTAATGAAATTAAGGAGAAAGAACTCAAGGAGAATAAGTGCCTGAGTGATACTCAAGAAAATATAAACATAAGGCTGATGGAAATTAAATAGACAATCCAGTACTTGAAAATGGAATTCTATATGGAGACAGAAACATTGAAGAGGACTTAAGCTGAAATGAAGATGGAATTGAAAACCCAATAATTCAACTAGAAAACTCAAAGGAAAGTATTATAAGTAGTATAAATCAATCAGAAAATAGAATATCAGGACGCAAAGATAATTAGAGGATCTAGAGAAAATAAACAATAAAAAATAATAGAGGAAATAACACGCAGGAAATGTGTTATTAAAAGACCAAACCTTCAAGTTATAGCAGAGGACAGGGAGAAGAATCTCAAGTTCTAGAAGAAAATTTTTCCAAACTAAGGAAACATACACATATACAGATACAAAAAGTACACAGCATTGCAAATACAAAAGACCAGAAAAGAATATCCCTACAGGGTATCACAGTTAAAACACTATGTATACAGAATAAACAAAGACTATGGATAGTTGCTGCAAACCAACCAAAAAACCAACCAAACAAATAAAGAAGAAAACCAAAAACGAGTCACATGTCAAGGAACAGCATCAGCATAATAGCAGATTTCTCAATGGCAACGCTGAAAGCCAGAGCCTGGAGCACTGCATTACAAATCCTAAACCCCAGGCTGACCTAGACTAACATAACCAGCAAAACTAACTCTCATGGTTGAAGGAGAACAAATAAATTTCCACACATAAATATATTAAAAGAATAATTATATTCAACAAATCAAACTTAAAGTAAATATAGGAATTAATATTTTTGGCTGAAGAGATACATGAACATAGTGAAGAGGTCATGGAAAGAAATTGAAGCCACAATTACTATACCACAATGTCCCACTAAGAATGCAAGCAATAATACACAAAACAAACAATGTGATGACCACAATTAGCACACATATTTTACCAATAACTTTAAATACTAATCATATTAGCTCTCCAGTCAAAGGACACAGGCTGGCTGAATGGACCAAAAACCAAAATCCATCTATTTGTTGTCTACAAGAAACACATCTTAGCTTTAAAGATAAGCACTACTTTACAGTAAAAGGATGGATAGGGGTATTCCCATCAAATGGGACCAGGAAACAAACAGGCATCATTATCTTAATAGCTGACAAAATATACTCCAAACTAAAACCAGTAAGATGAGGAGTAACATGTCATTCTAGTCACAGGAATAGTTATCCAAGAAGACATTACTATCCTAAGGATACATGCACCAAGCTCTGGTATACCCGATTTCATTAAATAATATATGTATACACACACTAGGTTTAAAAACAAAGACTATCATTAATCCATTAACGGGTAGATGGTTTCAATAGCCCACTTTATAAAAGAGGTCATATGGACAAAACATAAATAAACATCAGAATTAATTGACATCATACATCTAAGGAAATTAATAGACACTTACAAAATATTTCACCTAAACATCAGAGAATATATATTCTTATTCAGTAGCATACCAAGAGTTTCTATAGAATAGATGCTTTCTGGGATCCAAAAAATATCTTTATGAATTCAGAAAAGACTGAAATAACTTCATGCGTCCTATCTGACACAACATAACACAACTTTAAGTCAACACTAAAAAAATTTCTAGTAAACATCCAAATAGAGATTAAACAACTCTACTGAATGCTGATTAGGTCAAAGAAGAAATCAAGAAAAAAAAGTTTTCTGGAACAAAATGAAAATGAAACACAACAGAAAACCTCTGGGATGCATTGAAAGCAGGTTTGCAAGGTAAATTTTGTAGGTCTAAGTGCCTATATTAAAAAATTCAAGCCATGATGGCACACTTTGGAGGCAGAGGCAGGCAGATTTCTATGAGTTTGAGGCTGGTCTGATTTACAGAGTGTTCCAGGATAACCAGGGCTACACAGAGAAACTTTGTCGCAAAAAAAAAAAAAAAAAAAAAAACCAACAACAAACTACCACCACCACCAAAAAATTCAGAAAGATTACAAATAAATGACTTAATGACATAACTCAAAAATTTGAAAAAAAAAACAGAACAAACCAAATTCAAAGCCAGCTGACAGCAAGAAATAATAAAAAGCAAACAAAAAATGAATGAAACAGAAATGAACAGAGTATCAACAATCAATGAATCTAAGAGCTGGTTCTCAGAGGGGATAAACAAGATTAATACAGCCTTGAACCCTTGACACATCTAACCAAAAGAAAGAGAGAACCAGAATCAGAAACGAAAGGGAAACAGACACCCAATAATTCAGAACATTATAAGGGAATGCTTAAATAACAAAAACAACTGTACTCTGTTAAATTGAAAAAAAAAAAGTAAAAGAAATTGATGAATTTCTAGATTCGTCAAAACCTCCAAAATGAAACCAAGAAGCCATCAACCACCTAAACAGACCCATAACAGATGAGGAGATTGAAAAAGTCCAGAGCCAATGGATTTACATAAAAAAATTTGCCAGACTTTCAAAAAAATTTATAGTTTATCATTCTTAAACCATTCAACAAAGAAAAGAAAGAAAGAAAGAGAGCAGGTCCAAATTCCTTTTATGAAACTAGTGTCAGTCTGATACTAAATCCAGATAAAGACACAATAAATCACATGACCATTTCAATTGATTTAGAAAAAAAATCCTTAAACAAAATCCAACATGCCTTGATGATAAAAATCTTAGAGAAAGTAGGGCTAGAGGGAACATACCTCAACATAATAAAAGGTATATATGAGAAGCCAACAGGCAATATCAACCTAAATGGAGAGAAACATGGTGCTAAATTCAGGAGTGAGACAGAAGTATTCACAATGACATTCCTTTTCAAAATTGCCCTTGAAGAACTAGCTAGATCAGTAAGGCAAGAGACAGAAATTAAAGAGTTACAAACAGGGAAAGAAGTCAACGTAACCCTATTTGCAGATGGCATTATTTTACATATTAGAGATCCCTACAAAAATCTCACCAGAAAACTTCTAGAAACAATGAACAAAATCTACGATGTGGCAGAATACAGAATCAACTTGCACAAATCAGTGCCTTTTCTACACAAAACAACGAACATTCCCTCGGAGGTGGAAGGTAAGTCCCAATTGTTGAAGATACCATGCATTTCAGACACAGGGGCCAGAGGCCCCAGAGGTGGAATTGACCTGAAAACCTCAAGCTTTTGAAGATTAGTTTTCATGGTACCAGAAGGCTCCAAGCAAGCTTCCAAAGGAGGGAAGTAACCTACAGTCCTACCCAGCTACTACACTGATGAACCAATAATAATGGCCAACATAACACAATTGCCCCAAGAGTACAGTAGTGGCACACATAATTTGACAGTAACCACAGCTCTCTAATTGGACCTATTTACCAAGAAGGAAATTATGTCTGGTATTGGAAAGCTGGTCAAATACCCAGAACTACTGAAGTCATGGATCTTGCAGGAGAATCTACAATTGCTACTTTACTAAAGCAGAATTCCTATCTACAGTCTAAATATATGCCATTAGACCCACAGATAAATGTAATTCTCACCCTTTATCCAAAAAACTTCTCTTTGCAGTAGAGGCAGACCATTCCAGAAAGCTACAACCACTCAAAATGCAGAGTTATGGAGCTCAGTCCCAACTGGTTCGTCTACAACACAATTTCTGCATCTAAGGCTCAGACAGTATTACAGAAATGAGTGCAGTACAATTATAAGAGCCAGAGAAACAGAAAGTTTGTGGGATTTTGTCTCCTAGAAATGTCAAAAGCTACACTCATAATGTCTAACCACCATGAATTATTATACATGAGCTGAACAAGGACCACACTAATAAACATTGTTATGTGGATAGGGAAAAGTTCAGGAGGCCACAACCACACCCAAAGTTCTATGGCCAACTAAAATGGGGAGAGTGGGAGAAATGGTCTTCTCCAGGAAAGGGCACGCAAACTGGGTATCCACTATCAAATGGTCAGCCCCAAAACCATATCCGTGGAAGTAACATTATATAGACTGAACAGGTTATGTTTATGTATATGCATATATTTAGCAATTATATATATGTATACATGTGTATATACACATAGACATGTATATGTATGTAAAACAATGAAAACTGAGGTCATATTTTGAAAGAGAGCAAGCAGGGGTGTAAGGGAGGGTACAGAGGGAGGAAAGGAAATACCTATGGATATCTCATTTGGATGAGCATATATATATATATATATATACATATCAAATATTCATAGAAACAGAACCACACATGTGTATGGAATCCTGAAACATAAGTAAAAATAAAAAAACAAATGAAAAGGGATGCATCTTTAGAAGAAATATACATTTGTTTCTTTTTGTATTCACTATAATCCCCATCAAATTCACAGTCAGGATGCACTCCTTACTTTTTCCAATTGTGTCATCTACGTGTGAATTATGGAGGAACATAAAACCAAGGACATCCCAGCACACCATGTGAAAAACAACGAGAAGACCTAGGCAAGGGATGCTCTGGGACCTGTTCATAAGCAAAACATTCATCTGAGCACTGCTCTTATAAAATATAGTTGCCCCAGTTTAGGGATGCTGGACTGGGCTGTATAAATGATTAGAGAGCAGGAAAAACTGGGGGGAAAAGAGGAAGGAGATTAACATGGCAGAGGGCTTTGTTTCCCAGGATGGAAGGATGCTTGGGAGATAATGACATGGGAATACAGGAGCCACCCACATACTTAAAAAAAAAAAACAACAAGGTAGTATAGAATCAAAGTCAGAGAGAGAGAGACAGAGAGAGAGAGAGAGACAGAGAGAGAGAGAGAGAGAGAAGAGAGGAGAGAGAGACAGAGAGAGAGAGGAGAGAGGAGAGACAGAGAGAGAGAGAGAGAGAGAGAGAGAGAGAGAGAGAGAGAGAGAGAGAGAACAGGAGAGTGTGAGCTGCTTTGCTATGTTGAGGAAAGCACCTTGGAGACAGGAACACAGTCAAGCAGCCTTTCTCATTAAACATTTACCACCCTGCTTAAATCTGTTTGAAGCAAGGAAGCACATGAACTACTGCACAGGCTGAGATCTACTCTCCCCCAGCCAGAATGCAGAGGCTAGCGTAAATCTGACTGCCGTGCAGTGGCAAGGCGTGTCTGTGTTCCCTTCATGCTTCATGTTAGCTTTTAACACCTGTCAGAACTGCAGGTCAGTCCATTCCAGGAACTCTTAGTGGACACTCAACCTAACTCACAAAGTTGTCCGAATGCTTTCAAGAAAATAGCATCAGTGTCCTGAGTACGATGCAAACGTCTTTAATCTAACACACACACACACACACACACACACACGCACACACACACACACACACACACACACACACACACACACACACACAC
>CAJQZJ010010411.1:159114-208660 GCA_907164525.1 Lophiomys imhausi
ACACACACACACACACACACACACACACACACACACACACACACACAAGTAAATTAGAAATCCCTGCTTTGCCTCATGCAGCAGATAATTCATTGAGCCTTAACTCGGGAAGAGAACAAAGAGTTTCTCACAGGGACACTGGCCTGCAGGACCAGGTGCTGGCAAGCTCAGAGTTTCAACCCCTCTGTTTCAAAGTACTATAATTTTCATATCATATTTGTCAGGCTTTCTTTACTTAAAACAGTTTTTACTAAGCTAACATACTAACCTTAAAGAAAATTTCAAGGCAAAAATTCACCCATAAGCCTGCCATTACACTAGACATCTTTAATATGCCCACAGACACATAGGATTTGTACTTCTAATCACAACATACATAGAGTAATAGAGCCATGTTTTTTTTTTAAAGGCAGCACCTTACCCTGGCAATATGACTTCTCAGATTTTCCCTAGCTTGCTCATTTAATTGGCAAATATTTTGAGAGATAAAGCTGAGCATCAGAACATGAAAATTTAGTGGATTTCTCCAAATCCACACCACAAATGGCATATTTAATGAAAAGAGTAATTTGGAGACATCTCATAATTCACATGCATATATCACTTTGCAGCTTACCTCCTCTCCTGACAAATAGTAGGCTGACAGCAGTCCACCAACGAATCGTATGTTTACTTCAAAAACAGAAACTTCAGCATTCTATGGAAACAAAATGAAGGAGGTTGAGACGTAATGATAGCATGCAGAATGAAAGCACATGGTATGATAAGTTGCTGCAATTTAAAGTTTGCTAAAACCTGTGTGGTGGCCCGGGGGCACCTATACCCAAAAAGGAAGTCCCCTCTAAGCGGTGTCAAAATAGGGTTAAGCAGATAAGAAATAATTCTGACTCAAAGTAAAATCATAAAAACACTGTATACTGAAATGCTTTCTTTCTTGTGGGCAGAGGCAGACCTAATACTTGATATTCTGTATCTGTACAAATGCAACCTGATCAGGGCTTTTATTATCATTTTTTCCCTATTCTGTGTTCTGGTTATTTCACTCATTGGCCTGCTTTTTTTTTCTTCCTGAAAGGCCAATCAGACTATAGTGTGGCTGCTAGCTCCACACTAGCCTGGCAGCCTTTCCCATTATGTTAAAGGAGCACAGACAGAATGCTAATGGGACGAAAAGCCCAGGACTTGAGTTCCAGTGCTGCTTTCTGCCCTGGCCCTCCCGCAGTCACAGCTCTGAAGTGACAATGTGCCTTGGCCTAACGGTGATAATGATGTGTGCGGTCATAGCTGGAGTGGTTCTTATTTATATCGGTAGTGGCTTGCTTCTATTATTTACAATGTGGCACACGCTTTAACCATCTCTTTACATCATCCTCATGTGGACCATTGGAATGAATTACTATTCCTATATCCGGTCCACAGATGGAGAAACAAGCCAGGCTTATAGTGATTAACCTTTTGAAGTTCATCCACCAGTAGTAGAATCAGGATTTGAATGGAAGTGTGTTTATTCATGGTTCAAAGCCTGGCTGTTCTGAACTGTACAGATACCTCACAGACTATGTACGATGCCTGGCTATTAGTGGTCAAATAATTCTGATACATAAGTAGTAATTACTGCCAGTAGTTTTATGATACTATAATATTTGACTGGTAAGGGCATCTGTCTTATATTTTATAATGAGGTTATTAGCACAGCTGACCCACAACAGATATAAAGTGTACTTCGCTGGGCCTACTAAATTACTGTCACTTCTGTTCAACATCAAACCCCTCACGGATAATGACAAGGGATAAGAGCAAAAGAGAATGTATGGAGCCAGCATCTGGCAGATGAACTTAGAAGAATCATCTGAGATAATATCACATTGAGGAATCATTTATTAAGCAACTACTATGTGCTGGGCCCATTTCGAGGTTCTATGAGCACAGCAATGGGAACTGACAAGATCCTTAAACTTACTGAGTCTACGTGTAAGGAAACAGTTTCAGAAACAAAGAAGAGATAGATTATTTAATTCCTACGTGCTTTCCCTCAAAGGATCTTGGGATCTAATATTTGAAGCTCCTACCTAAGTTAAGAAAGTTCCTCCAAAAGAAAGCTTATGAAAAGTTAGAACTGTTAAAGTTGGATAAAACCATTATAAAATAAAACCATGCTGTGAGTCTGTTTAATTATACTAAATAATTTATGATTCAAAATTTATATACTTGGATTAAATACCCTCTGTATTGTGCAATTTATCACTAAAGTGTATCACTGTGAATGGGGCTCATTTAAACACTGCTGTTATTCCACACAACATCCTTTTCCTGATAAGGAAAAGGGAAACATGATTAATTTAATTTGGCTCATGCAACTTATCCCTCATATCTAAGAGAAATAATGCCTAATGAAAATCTAATGAATTTAAGCCTATCAATCACATTTGTGTCAGTGTGTACTTGTGGTTTTTTTTTTTTAAGTTTTTAAATCAGAAAACAGGCCTTTATGTTTTCACTTCCGCAGCCTGTTGAGACAGTTTTATTTGCTTATTCTGGCTCTGGGCTCATTACACATGCTTTTCCTATTCCTCCTATGAAAACTTTGGATAGTCGAGACTTTTCTATAGACATCTGATAAAAATTATTGCAAGGTAGGGGACTGAGCTATGTCAATTGCCCTCAGAAATATATCTCAATTGAGACATCAGCCACTGATTGGATGCAGTTGCTGAAGCAGCTATTGATCCAGCTCTGTGTGTATCCCAGAACCTGCATTCTATTTATTTTGCAGTACTGAAAGACAACCTTGCAAAGTGCTGTGCTCAGGGTCAGCGGCTACGACGTTTGAGTTGCAGGGACTGAATCATCTAGGGAGCCCAAGGCTGAGTCTGGGTTGCTCTTTGAAGTCATGCAGGTTCCCAGTGATTAGAGTGTCCTTGTCTTTGAAACCCTAGCTCAGGAACCTCACAGCAACACAATTCTTTCCTCTCAGCATCTTCCCGTGCTTCAAAACTAGAACTACATGGAAACAATGCCCCCCCAATATAATTCCTTCTGCCTCATTTTTTTCACCTGAAGTTACATATAAGCTTTACATTTATAAGCTTTAGTTTGAGCTCTCATAATATTTCAGTGTGCATTATCTATTAGGCCAGAAGAATGACAATTAGACACTTTGGGTCATTTCTTACAGAGCCATAGGTTGAAAAAAAAGATAGGAGCAGGGATAATATTTCATACTATAACTGGCTAGCATACTATGAAATGGTTAGCAGCTATGGAAATGATGACCTGGGGAGCCAGGGAGATGGCTCAGTGGGTAGGAGTGCTTGCTTTACAAGTATTTGGACCTGAGTTTCAATCCCAGCACCCACGCAAAAGGGCAGGAATGGTATGTGTGATTGATTGTAAGTGCAACACTGGGGGCCAGGGAAAGGGAGAGTGTGGGAGCTCTCTGTCCCTGGCCGGCCAGCCTAGTTTGTTTCCAAATCAGTGATAGACCTCTCAAGGGAATAAGGCAGAGAGTAACGTGAAGAAGCCATATACTTTATGAACATGCAACACACACACACACACACACACACACACACCATGTATATACATTGATTAGTTAATTAATTAATTAAAAATTCTGGTGCCAATTAGAAAGATTAGATTAAAGGCTGATTTGAGTGTGAGATCCCAGAGCCCTATCTACTCTCTTTGAACATCAGTTTTGTCACTGGGTAAAGATAGGAATGCATTCCCCACAAGATACTCTGAACCCATGAATGTCAGGGAGCACACAGTTACCTAGAAAAGTGATACATTCAGTAAACAGCAGCTGCCATTAGCACTGTGTGTCAGCTAAGCATAAAAGAAGGCCTATCTTCCATGGGGTTACTGAAAAATCTATCATTCCAATATTAGGATGCTAATAATTTTATTATTAAGCATCTTCTTCTTGAACCTCATAGGGGAGGACACATTTCTCCTCTTAGCATTCATGCATCAAGATGTTCTAAAAGTTTTCCAGTCACTTATCCTAATGATAGAAGTGTGGATGGTGCATGGGAACGACTGTATATAAAGTAACCTCAACACTGAAATGTCCTAACATACAAAGGACATACTTTTGCCATGTACTTTACATGTAAAATAAAATTAAAGTAATCGACCCCTTAAATATTTCATTGAAGATTGCATTGTAATAATCTACCCCATATATTATGTAGTACCTAGTGTATAGTCTTATGGGACTCACAATTTGAGCAGTATACATACTCAGTCTCTTGTTTAACCTGAATGAATTTGCTAATGTCAGACTTATTAGCAACTATAGGTTGGACATATCTGAAGATATACTATACTTTCAAGTAAACCTCTATCAGAAACTGCTCTTTTTTTTTCTAGCACATGGCTATGCAATCATAGAACACACTCAAACAAATTCATGCATAAGTTTAATAAAATAGGAGCCATAATGCATAATTAAATTGACTTGAAAATATCAAGAGGCAAGTACTGTAGGTCATTGAAAAAGTATGCTTTGGTTAAGAGCCTCACTTAATACCTGTGCTGGCTAGTTTTATGTGGACTTGACATATGCTTGATTGATGGCAGAGGGCCCAGCCCAATGTGGGAGGTGCCTGCCAAGTATGGAATGGTGGTCCTGGAGTCTATAAGAAAGCAGACTGAGCAAGTCAAGGGAAGCAAGCCAGTAAGCAGCATTCCTTTGTGAGTTCCTGTCTGAGCTTCCCTCAGTGGACTGTGACCTAGGATGTGTAAGTCAAATGAACCTTTCCTTCCCACGTTGCTTTTAGTCACGGTGTTTCATCACAGTTAGTAACCTTAAGAAAGAGACTGGTACCAGGAGTGGGATATTGCTGAAACAGACCTCGTCATGGTGTTTTTGGGAGGATTGTGGAAGGCCTTTGGAGTTCTGGGGCTACAAAAACCATTCGACTTCAAAGCTTAGTGAGCTGTTTTGTGGGAGCTTGGAAGATGATTGTTGAGAAAAATGCAGATCATAGAAGCCTCCTTTATTAAATTCCAGAGGGAATTCTGAGAGTCACTTAAAGACTCTATTGGGACTGTTGCATATTCTTAATTAAGAATCTGTGGTTCTGGTTAGCTGGGCTGAAGAACTGACTGTGATTAACATAGTATCAGAAGCACTGAAGTGAAGCCTTTGCTTTGCTGGGACAATTGATGCTGGTCAGCTGCTGCTGAGAAACTAGTGATGATTAAGAAGAGATCAGCATTGTTGGAGTGAAATCTTTTGGGAATTGCTTCCTTAGAGTTGCCGCAAAGATGCTGTACTCCAAAGGCAGCCAAGATTGTCCCTTGTGCTAGAAGCCCTATTCTAAAGTGTAAAGGTCACCCAGATGCTACTGGTTTTGAAGGCATGAAAGGGTCATGGGAAACAGCTGAGGATTTCACTGTGTGGCAGGACTGGAGTCCCTAAAGAGAGCCCAGGAAAGGCTATTAGTGAATGTAGAAAATGGGTAATTAAATAATTTAGCAGTATTTATATTATATTTAATTGGTTAGTGGTGTTAATCCTTAACCCACCATTATAAATAAGCGCACAGACACCACATGGATTTTAACAAGCTTTGGCCTGGATTGAGTAATCTTGGCCCATCTAAGATAGCTCTTGATTCTATTCCCCAAATATGACCTCATATATAATACCTCCCCTTGTTTGTTATTCCCCATGCTATGCAATGTTCCAGGCCATGTGGAATGACATTCTTTTCTCTGAACCATGGCGTGTGTCCTCCCTCTTGCTCCAGCTACTTGTCCTGGATTCTACTGGAGGCATCTTCTACCTATAACTTCTTTGCTTTAGAAGCCTGAGCACCTTAGTCCCACCTACCTTTCTCTTTGCCCTATCTCAGGCCTCAGCATTTATTCAACCAATAAGAGACAATGTAAGTAACAGACAGCAAGTAGGACCAATTAATTAACATTTAGAATGTATAACATCACCCCATCAGGTGTAAGTGAGCCCAGTTGCAGCAAGAGACTCCAGCATTTTGGAGATGCCAGTACCATAAGATGGCCACCAAGAATATCAGTAGCCTTGGAGTGCAGCCAGCCTGCATTAGGAGACAATCCATATGGGTTGTAGAGAATGGAGCCAGAGATGTGACCCTGGGCCTTTGGAGGAGCCCAAAAGGTCATGAATGTCCTAAACATTGAACACTGAGGTATTTACACTGTTGGAGTTAGTTTTGTTTTAATCAGATTGTGACCATGCCCTAGTTTTTCCTTCTTGCTAAGAAAATAATTAATTAATTAATTTTTTATTTTGTTATTTTACATTTTACAGGGGTCCCCATTTGAGAGGTTTTAACTTTTAAAAAGATTTTGTACTTTTACAGACACTTTGAATTTTAAAAGATACTGGATATTTTTTAAAAGATTGAATATTTGAGTGTTTAAATTTTAAGACTGTGGGTCTTTTAAATTTTGGAATGTTTATATTGTAATGTTGATATTAGTATGTGACCTTGAGGATGAACAAGAAAGAAATGTTATGGCTTAACAGTAATATATTTATGTGTCAAGTTGACAAGGGCCAGTTTTATGTCAACTTGACACAGGATAGAATTGTTCAAGAGGAGGGAACCTCAGTTGAGAAAATGCCTCCATAAGATTGTAATGTAGGCAAGCCTGTAGGGCATTTTCTCAATTAGTGATTGGTGGGGGAGGCCAGCCCATTGTGGGTAGTGCCACTCAGCCCGAACCAGTGGTCCTGGGTTCTATAAGAGAGCAGATTGAGCAAGCCAGGTGGAGCAAGCCAGTAAGCAGCACTCCTCCATGGCTTCTGCATCAGCTCCTACATCCAGGCCCCTGCCCAGTTTGAGTTCCTGCTGTGGCTTCCCTGAATAGACTGTGACTCAAGATATGTAAGCCAAATAAATGCTTCCCTCCCACGTTGCTTTTGGTCATGGAGTTTCATCACAGTGACAGTTAATCTGACTAGGACAGTGCCTGCAATTTGGATCCCTTGGACCATTAAGTTCAACATCAAGTTCATGAATTCTCTTAATATTTTTTTCTTCTCTAGTTTACAGGAAACCAAAAATTTGAGATAAATGGACAAAGATTGCTAAAATGTAAAAAAAAAAAACAAAAACAAAATAAAACTATGTTCTCCTCTCCTAATTCTTAAATTAACATGTTACCCCATACCTGTGCTGTGAAAGGCTTCATCCTAACCAACATACCATGAACCCATGGGTGTGAAGATGCTAACATTAGTTTTGGTGACAAAATAGTGACCTCCCTTCAGAACTTTTTTTTTTTTTTTTTTTTTATGAGTGCAAGACTTTCACCAGGTGAGACAGAATTTCAAAGAGCACAGAGAAATTCTAGTTAGGTTACATTTTTACAAGCAACTTATCCACCAAAATTACCCATAGCATGATATCTATTACACCCCATTCAAAGAAATAACAGGCTTGACCAGGAGAATAAAAATATATGACAGTTCCTGAGCAAAGTCATCCCCAGCTCCCATTTGTCTGAGAAACTACAGAACCATAAGCTTCTCCTGAGAAGATAATTTAATTCTTTGGGTCTCCACGCCATATGATAGTTATTTATAATAAAGCTTGTTCAGACTCTAACTATTAGGATTCTACACAGGGTAACATTTTCATTGAGATGAAAAGATCTTTTAAAAGAGAACATTTGATCCCTAAATTTAGATGCTCTTCTTTTACCAACTATGCCACCAAACTGTCAGCTTTTTACACAGAGATCTGTAAGCTTGGGATTCATGTGTTACTATAACACACAACAAACACACAAGATTCAATAACACTGGTATGCAGTGGTGCATACCAATGCAATGACTGTGATTAATAACAACTTCCCCACTCAATTTGTAGTAATTATGTCCAGGAACAATGCTACTGTACCCACACATATGATAACTATACTGCCCTATGTTCAGGAAACCTTGCAAGGCCTCTAGTTAAAGGAATTGCCTACAAAGCTCGTCTGTATTTACCAGGAATATACGCCTCCTTAAAGAATGATGCTTCAGAATGTGTGTTGCTTCACACTTCATGGATTAAGAGCAAGTCTAAAATTTAACATATTGAAGTGCAGTAGTGTTCATATTAGCATGTGTCCTTGCCACTCTTAGTATATCTTTCTTAAGACTACTGACAGCGTTTGAACTCTTAGAGCTATGAAGACAGACAAATAACCATGCTGTTTATGTTAATAGGCTGGTTTTGCTATGCAGGTCCAGAAAGAACCCAAGTAGCAGCTCAGATCTACCAGTTATCACCACTAGAGAAACAAGCTCTTCTTAGGGCCATAACCTACAAAGTTACTTTTGCTCAGGTACCCCTTGGCATCAGAGGGTAGTCACCACATGACTCCATTCAGCAGGATAATAAACTAGTGATCTCCACCAATCAGGATGTAATGCTGTTTAGAAACAAACCTTTCTAGGAGCAACATTAAGGAAAATGTCACTTCTTTCATGCTTTGTAGTGTGGGTCAGGTGGTCAAGGACTCACTGAGATACCTGAGAAGACACAGCATGGGGCTGAAGTCCACTCACATCCTTCCCAGAGGGACCCCACAGTTTGTTTGGCTTACATATTTAAAATGAAACCTAGCATGTGTTTAAAGTGTATATTTAAGTTAAAAAAAAAGCCACCTTTCCACCAACACCTCTGTTATGTAAGATGTATGGGACTCACTGCATCACAGGCCCAACCTTGGCACTTGGCACAGCTTCTCAGTATCAATGTTAGTTTCTGGAGTAGCAAATCTACTCCATTCTTGTCTTTCCCAAAGAAAGCCCCACCTCCCACACCAAGTATTACTTTTTGGCAGAGCTGAAAGATATTGCAAGGGCACCTTTTATCTAGCTTTTGTGCTCACAGAGACTTCGTGTAAGGAATTGCTAGCTGGAGAAAATTTCTATATCTTCTATAAAATTTGTTACTAAAGATAATTTTCAGTACTTCTAGTTAATCCAGTACTTTTTCGAAGTGGCAATGAGAAGGTTGAAGCTAGACTGAGCAGCACTCCCTCAGAAACTGTGCCATTTTCCTTATGTTAGCATGTTCCTGTAGCAGGAGCTTCCAAAAAACACGTGTAGGGGCAGGTTAATGTCCTGTTGATTATCTGTACATGCATTCCATCAGCATAAAAATGATGCAGCACAGCTACCACAGAGCTCCATGGGCAGGCCTTCCTGCTCAATCGCCCACATTCATAGTCAGGAAGTAGGACAAGGCACATAGCTCCTTTGTTTCACAAGCACTGGTTGACTTCTTACAGAATGAGAAACCCTAATAAATGCTGTGATATGAAGATTACCTGCTTAAGTCACAGACTCAAGATTCTTAGGATGTGTATGTATTTCTCAACTTTTTGTATTTCCTCTTCACTAAAAAACAGGGTGAATGTATTAGGCAGACCTGTTTACCATAGTTTCTGTCTGCTGCATAACCCTGGGAAGATTAATTAAGAATGTTCATCTATAAAAGAAAGTAAAGAAATACCACCTGTCTTTCCACAGAGATGAAATAATCTACACAAAACATCAACCAGCCTCAATCAATCAATCAACCAACCAATCAATCAATCATCAGGTGTTAAAGGCCTGTTTGCCTTTCTCCTCATCTTCCTCAGTGTCCAATTTTGAGGATAGAGAAGTACCTGAAGTGTAAGTAACTGAATCTTAGAAAGACTTTGGTAAATAATTACCATATGAATGAGTGGATAATGAATAAATAAGAGTCTAGAGTCTTTATCCTAGGCTTACACTGAATTGAAATCAGGAAGCTCATCAGAGTCTATTCTAAGAGTGTTCATCACACCTTATTCCTCTGCAGATACCTGAGCTGAACACAATTCACGAAGCCCCAGCTCTTACTCCCTAAATCATATTAACTCAATAATTTACTTAAAACTAGTCCTAAAAGGCACTTGGATTTTGTGCTGCCAAATGAATCAACTTGATATGTTTTACTGAATGGCAGTATAAACCCATTGAAAAACATTTGCTGAAGTAAATTTTAAGTGATATAAACTGAGTGTTTTGCATGTACACACATTTATTCTCAACTTTAGGATTTATTTACATTCAGAATGCTAGGATTAAAAACCCACCAACAGTGTTTATATCTCAGTTCTATTTCTTCTTCCCCTGTAATATCATTGGATAAATACATTAATATGCATTAACTTTTTAAAAAACAAAACAAAACAACAACAAAACAATAAACTTGTGGACTTTCAGTTAAAATACTTTATAAGGAAAAGATGTTAACTTAAGTGCAGGCAATGATTTATCCTCTAAGCTAGAATACTACATGTTATCTCTAAAAATTAAATACATTTTTTTTCTATTTTAGGTAAAGCTTACTATCTTCTCCCCCCACCTGAATGCAAAAATAAATTCTCAAAGTTTCTGAACGAAAATCAAGCAGTTGTGAAAGCAATCAGTTGAAGTTCTGTGCAGAGTGTGAAAATGTAAGACAAGTTCTCACATGTGGTTTATACAACTAAGCAGAAAACACTGAACTAAGGACCTGTGTCATACAGTAACAGGAAGGACAAAAATCCATATACCTTTCTTGAACTAATGTATTACTCTTTTTAATATGAGAAGTTCTAACTCTATATTCTCGACTGTGTCAAAACAAAAGAAAAAGCTGAATTGAACTCTTTAAGTCATTGAAGCTGGCTTGGAACTTCTGATCTTCCTGCCTCAATCTCCTGATTGCTACAACTAGCAGGGTTAGTTTTCATATAGTGGCTGGGATTGAATTTAGGATTTTGTGCATGATAAGCAAGGACTCTACCAACAGAGCTACACTTTCAACCTGGTAATGTGTTTTTATGGGGAAATATATCAGTGTTGACAGAGGCACAGTTTCAAGTTTCTTCATGCGATGAAAAGTATAAATAAGGCTGGGGAGACAGCTGAGAGGGCAAAGCACTTGCTTTGCAAACATGAGGACCTGGGTTCAAACTGCAAGCCCATCCATAAAAAGCTGAGCTGTGCATGGATGCACATACCTGTTACCAGAGTACTGAGTGCATGTATGTGTGTGGGCAGGGGTTAAGGCAGGATGTCAGGAGTTTGCTGGTCAGGCAGCCTCACCAGTATGGCAAGCTTCCAGTTCAATGGGAGACCCTGTCTTAAGGTAATAATGTGGAAAGAGACAAAGCTACTCAATGAGCTGCTGTTGCTTCTCATGTGTGTATCCCCAAACATATACAACACTACATAGATACACACACACATGCTGTGCACATGCGTGCACACACACACACACACACACACACACACAACACATAGTAAACAGAATTTTGAGACACATGGCTACAATTCTTAGAACTATGTTTTGAAAAGCATAGTCAGATTATTAATAGTACTAAATGCATGTTTTTAGATAAAATTTAAAACTTTAAAAGTCAACATCTTAACAAACATTTAATGATAGCTTAACTCCTTTACCCCATGAGCAAGGAGGCCAAGTGACACATTTTCCTTGGCATCTACATAGGTTTATATTCCATATTTCGATTCAACTTTGCTTTCTCAGGGTTTCCTGTGGCCCACAGAAATATTCTTTTCACCTAATTAGTGGCCTGAGGCCAGCTAATCAAACTTTACTACAGTGAGTTTTTTTTTATTATTATTACCTTGAGAGGACTCTGTACTTAGTTCTGAAAAATAAAACAGTTCATATCCTCCAAGACTCTTCATCCCTCAAGTTCAGAGCTGAGGATACCAGTGATCATGAAAGCAAAGAATTGTTGCAGGATTTGGGAGGTTTGGGACAACAAAGTATGTACCAGACAGATCAACCCAAGAATCAGAAAAGGGGCCTGAGACTACACATAGGCTAGTGTTATTAAAATTTTGAGGTGTGGAAGAGATATCACCATAGCTGAAAGATGAGTATTCAAGGTAGGTAGCTCTGTGCTCACCAGGAACATGCAAGACCCTGGATTTGATCTCTAGCATCACAAATCAAGCAAACAAAGACTAACTATTGCTAAGGGAATAAGCTTAAAAAGAGAAAATTTTGTCCTCTAATTTTTCATGTTCAGTTCTATTGGTATTACCAGAACTACCACATAACACTCTATCAAACAGCTCTGCAAATTTGAACCACCAGCTCTTTACACCCATTTTTCTCTACATTTAAAATAAAAGAGCAAGGGGCTGGAGTAGAGCTCAGCAGTTAAGAGCACGTGTTCTTGCAGAGGAACCAGCATTAGTTCCTCCCACTTATATGGTGGGTCACAACCATCTAAACTCTTGTTCCAAGTGACCCAAGGCCCTCTTTTGACGATCTCTGGGCACCAAGCATGTACATGCACCTAAGCATAGTTTCATGTTTGACATTCATACTTAGGAAAATAAATAAACCAAAAAATAAAAAAATAAAACAAAATAAAAGAGCATGGCATAGTGATACCCGAAGTTCTGGAATGTCAGAATATTGTCACTCTCATATTCTAGAATCAGTCACCAGAAAGAGTAACCATTAACTTAAGTCTGTCTGTAAGACCTCTTAAATGTAGCATAGATAATAACTAATCAGAAGAGGAGGAACAAAATACTACGAGTTGTAACTTACATATCTTCTAAATTCAAAGTGATGGACACAGGCTTGCTTTTACTAATCTTTAATGCTCTGGCTAATGCTGCTGTCCACTCTCCATGGGAACAGAAGGATGACAACTCAGCAGAGTGGGCAGGAGGACCCTCTTCCTCTACCTTGTTTCAATATGCAGTTCGCTTCTTCCACTTGACAGTGGGGATATACAGACATATGGATGCTTCCTAGCTAGACAAGAGGCTTACAAAGACTTCTGCAAAGTAATACCAAAAGCTGGTATTATTTAAAATAATACCAATAATGTAGCCATGAGTTAAGAACTTTTAAAAAGGCAGGGCCGACATGCTTCGTTTCCTTAGAGTAAGTTCCTTGCTAGCATCCTTATAAGGCAAAACAGTGACTGTCCAGTTTGATCCAAGGAGACACAGTCCTCTCCAGCCATGGCCATCAAACACGGGAGCTGTCCCCTTCTATTTCGCTGTTCCCCCACAGTGCATTGGATCTATGGTAATTTGGCAAGAATGCACAGATACATATACAAAAAGCCTATCTTACTTACGCACACAGATCTAGATGTAGGCGATTTGTTTTCCTTTTACTAATAGGAGTACAGGAGCTGAGCGACAAAATTTGAAACCTTAGTTAAGTGACAGTAGTTACCGATGCTGTGTGCTTTGAACAATGTCAAGATTAAGCACCAGGCCGGGCGTGGTGGCGCACGCCTTTAGTCCCAGCACCTGGGAGGCAGAGGCAGGCGGATCTCTGTGAGTTCAAGGCCAGCCTGGTCTACAGAGTGAGTCCAGGACAGCCAAGGATACACAGAGAAACCCTGTCTCAAAACAAACAAACCAACCAAAAACCAAAAAAAAAAAAAAAAAAGATTAAGCACCAAGGACATAGCCCTGTGACAGAGCCATGGCTCCAACATACAGCCAGCCATATGCTCTGGAATAAACCTTAGAGGCTTCAGCATCCATCTGTGGCTGTGGTATTTTGAATAAGAGGATTTGATATTGTAGACTACTTTAAATATTTATTCCTTTCAATTTACCCTTAATTTGACAAAACAAAAGAGATGTAGGCATGTACAATAACTGAACAAGAATAGAGTGTAAGACTGTCTTTACTATTTAAAATTGCTTCATTTGCAGATGTAGAAATCACTCTGCAAAGTGCTTGCCTCTCAGGTAGGAGGATCTAAGCTTGATCCCACAACTCATGTCCAAAAACTGGGTGTGGTGGTCTGTAAGTGTAATCCCAGTGTTGGGGAGCTGGGAACAGGCAGAACCTTGGCGTTTCTGGCTAGCTAGCCGAAGGTGTGGCAAGCTCTAAGTAGTAAGAAACCCTGTCTGAAAAACTACTGGAAGAAAAAAAGGTGGGTGAGTCCAGAGGAGTTACAGCCATCAAAATTATCCTCTAGTTCCCATATGTACACACACACACACACACACACACACACACACACACACACACACACACAAAGTCAAATGTGTTTCTACTGCCACAGATTGTAGTAAATAATGTGTCTCATACAGGATATAGATAGGCTAAAACTTAAGAACTCAATGAGCAACTTCAACTTACCACATTAAAATCTAAATATTTTTTAATCCATGATTTAGCTTCTTGAAATTCAGTCTTCATTCCCATAATGAAAAGGGTATCCAGTGCATCTACTATCGTTGCTCCTTTGATGTTGCCTGAAAAAATACCAAAAATATTATATATATACATATATATTAAATATATATTCAACACGTACACATACATATTACATATATATAATACATACATAAATACACAGACATACACACACAAATTGACCACATCTAGGAAAAACTAAGAGCAATCCTCAACTTATTAACAAACAATAATACTGAATAAAGTATTAATTCCTCCCAGAAAAATAAAGTATAAAAAATACACCACAGCAAATCAATTTTTCTCCCATAGGCTATAGGCAATGAACACTAAACTTCAACACTTGCTCCAAGTTGCAAAAACTAAACCTCTTGGAAGCTTCATTTGTGATTGCACTCTCTAACAAGAAAAGAAAGAATAAGCCTGAAGCAAAGGGGCAGTTGTCATTAATTTTTGTGTAGTTGCACTGGAGTGTACCTGTGTGAAATTTGCTAGATGTAGAATTATCACCGTGCTAGCTCTTTTAAATCACTGCAGTAGTCGCCCTTTATCTGCAGGCAATACGTCCTAAGAACCCTGGGAGATACCTGCAATCGCAGAAAGCACCGAGCCTCGTATATACCACCATTTTCTTAAGCATAAATGCATGTAATGGCTTTTCCATCTCAACGCTAAACACCGTGGCCATAACTTTTGCAGTTTGATGTGAGACTACAAAACCAATGCAGTTTTCTTTTCCTTCTTTCCAGTTCCTTCCATGGCCAGAGGACTCATTTGACTATAGCTCTTAGCGACCTTAGCCTATGATTTTCTCCCCCTTGTTTTACATATTAAGTTGAATAGCAGGTACTTTCCCTGTTAAAGGAAATACTTTTGGGCTCTTTTTTTTTTGGCACACTCAAAGTGTCAGCATGGTACTCTTGTACTTTTGGACTATTAGCGAAATAAGACTTGGAGACAAGTAATGAAACACCAAGAGACATGGAACAAAATTGCTACCAAATGATTGGCAGGTGGGTAACAGGTAGTGTGGACCCTAGGATAAGTCACATCCAGGGCAGGACAGGGCTGGAGGTGATCTTAACTTCAGGACTTTACTCAGGATTGTGGACTTTAAATCATAAGGATTATTTTTAGAATCTTCCTTAATATTTTCAGACTGCAGATAGTCACAAGTAACTAAAAATCAGAAAACAAACAAAGATCACCACTGTCTGTGAGAGTGTGACTGATCTCAACTCCTTCTTTTGCCTCGCCAGGTCCCAGGTTTGGTTTATTCCCTCTGGGCCCCCACTGAATGGAGAGTTTATACTTCTCAGGCATGTATCACTCTGTCATTTTTTTAGTCTACAAGCCTTCTTAGAAAACAGAGATTGTGTTTTGATGACTGTTGAAAGACTAGGCACTACATTTATTCAGTGCAGCCCCATAAACAGAAATGGAACACACTTCAGTGCACACACTGTTCAACTAAGTGGAGAAGTTATCATTAGGAAACTGGAAGTAATACAATATTAAAATATTTAACTTTCTAAAACAGAGTAAATTTAAGTCTTACATAGTGATAAGGACATGAAAGTTAGAAAACTTCTAGTGTCTGGCTTTATTCTAGTCCAGTGTTCTCAAAAATACAGTTTGTATTTATTTATCTCTGTGTGTGTGTGTGTGCGTGCGTGCGTGCGTGCGTGCGTGCGTGTGTGTGTGTGTGTGTGTGTGTGTGTGTGTGTTTGGACACAAAACTATAGAATCAAGGGAAACACTAAAGAGAATGCTTTCAGGTCACATTTGGACATCTGATAACAGTTTCATATGATCATCGATTTCTCATTTCTTAGTCATTAAGATCTGTTTTATTATTATTATTATTATTATTATTATTATTATTATTATACTTTATACCGAATATAACTGATCAAACATAAATGGTTTTCTTTGAGGAGGAATTCTGTCAAAACACTAGCTCTGTTTTCTTCTTTAAAGTGGAACTGGGGGGTGGCAACCCCTTGAGCTCACTTCTCATGTTCATTAGCATGGCTTTAAGCTAAGGAAGGGACCAGTTTTCCTTTCCCTGGCAAACAGGTGGGTTTCAAGTAACTGGAAAGAAATAGCCATGAGAAAGAGGTATCTGTGCAGATGGACTCCCCCAGAGCTAATGGCTTGAAACCAGGGCTCGCAGAGAAGACTTTCCTGACAGGCAGGCTGCTCTTAGGGGCCAAATTCTGAATAAGCCACTGCAAATAAATAATAGCCCCTAAAAAAAAGAAGGGGGGAAAGAGATGAAGTCGTCCTTTCTTCTATGGTTTGCTGAAAGAATACACAGGTTGACATACTACTTGCAAAGAATCTGGCTCAGATGTGTCTAAAGAAGCCAATTAATTAAAAGTTTCTCTCACCTTTAAAAACAAGAACTTTTAATTTTTACAGTAAGTCTCGGGTATTGATTTCATTATACAAGAAAATCCTCTGTAGCCCATTCTAATTTGAAAATGGCAATAGGTATCATGTAATTATTAACAGTTCATTTTACTATATTAATATTTAAGGCCTTTTGGGGTAAAGAATAAGTACTTATCTGGGTTATATATTTGGTTGTGAGCCTAGCCTTTAACGGCTGAGCCATCTCTCCAGCCCACTTATCTGGGTTATAAGACATGTTTTTTAAACTAATAAATCCAGTGAAAAGTATAAAAACAAAAAGACTTGGCATGGTTTTAAAATTTTATTATTAAAACCATCAATCTATTAACAGAGAACCAAGCAATCTATTTAATGACAAAATAACACATTACTAAATTTTCTGATTAACCTTCACAAAGAGAAAAGTAAAATTGGGGTAATTAAAAAAAAGAGTCATGCATTAGTTATTTTGTGTGTATAGGTGTTCTGTCTTCATGTATGTCTGTGAGACACATGTGTGCAGTGGCTGTGGTGGCCAGAAGGAGTCATCAGATCCTCTGGAACTGGAGTTAGAGACAATTGTGAGTTGCCATGTAGGTGCTGGGAATCGAACCCAGGGTTTCTCTCACACTTACCGCTGAGCCATCCAGCCCAGAGTCGGTTCTTTTTTTTTCTTTATGTTATAATAGTGAACATGGAAAAGGTAAAGACTTCTGACTTACCCTGAAATTTCAGTGTCTCTCTTAAACTTGTACCTCTCCTCATTCACGGAACCTGGTCCCCTGAATCCCGAGACACTACTTACACTGTGTCTGACGTTACTTCGGTTGCAGGCACTCTGGGCTCAAGCTTCCTGTCTCTGAAATGAATGGCCATTGTGACAGAACAGCCTTTTCCACTCACTCTTCCCTGCAAGGCCCTTCTCCGTTCATGAGATCAGAGTGGCTCCTGGAACTCCATGTATCTACTGAACCACCTCAAGCTTCCACAATTCACTGTTGTGAATTTACACACATATTGGCTGCACTAGAACTCCTGCAAAGGCTTAGATTATTTCCTTTAACACCAGTGTCAGAACTGGAAGTAAATTCATGAAAAGCCCCAAAGAGACAGAGAAGTGGAGTACCAGGAATAGGGTCACGGAGTCTGACGTCAGCCACACTGGAGTCCTATCTCTGAGGAAACTCTTCTCTATGCTTTCTTTTCTCACCAAAACCATACAGAAGAGTGAGATTAAGTGATATGTGGCAGAATGGTATTATTCAATATCTGCTCCATAAGTGTCACCAGATCATGTTACTTGCTGCATGAACTTAACATGTTCAGTTAAGGTATGGAAAGTCATGGGGGTGAGTTCAGCAGCTACACAATACTTCTTTTCCTGCCCACTACTTGCAGTTAAATTTTGAGAGCTTGAAAGACATCAAGCCCAGTAGGTGGGCCCTGAGGAAGTCTTTGCTCAAAGGAATCCATCTAACATTTTTGTTGGCTTCCTTCTTTCCACCACAGGAACATTGTTAATAGGGTACCAATCACAGAGCATTGGTGTGAGGACCAAGGGCAGTACAGCAAAAAGTGGAGAGATGGAAGGTCAAACATTTGGCCTAACTTGCCTTGTCTTCCACAGAACAAGCAGCCAAAGGCTACACCTAAAACTGAGTTCTTCCACAGAACAAGCAGCCAAAGGCTACACCTAAAACTGAGTTCTGGAGGTGGATCAAGTTGATGAGTCTGTTGCCTCAGCCAGCTTATCTAAAAAGACACAGCTTTCATGCAGCAGGAAGCCCTTAATGCAGGTAACCAAATGCTCTTCCACAGGAATCACCCCAGACCTATCACCCCTGTTGTGTATTCCATCCGTGGAAGTCAGCCCTGGGCATCAATGTGTTTTTTTACAGTTATACAGGTCTCTCTGGCACAGAGCTGGGGTTCTTTCGAAAAGATACATGTG
The DNA here is from genome assembly GCA_907164525.1 of Lophiomys imhausi. Taxonomy (NCBI): domain Eukaryota; kingdom Metazoa; phylum Chordata; class Mammalia; order Rodentia; family Muridae; genus Lophiomys; species Lophiomys imhausi. The sequence goes on from CAJQZJ010010411.1 coordinate 177,685, forward strand.
CAATATTTCCATTTTTCCAGCAGGGGTTCAAGTTCCCTAGCAACATGGAGGGCTTGGAGAATCACCACATACTTTTTGACCATCAGTCAGTTCAGAAAACTCAGAGAAAATGAATGTCAATAAAAAGCCAAGAGTGGTAGTTCACAACTATAACTTCTGGGAAGGTGTGGTGTGTGTGAATGAGAATGGCCCCCATTGACTGATAGACAGGAATACGTGGACCCCAGTTGGTGGAATTGGATGGGAAGAATTATGAAGTATGTCTGTCACTGGGGGTGGGTTTTGAGGTTTTCAACCACATGCCATTAGTAGTTAGTCTTTCTCTACCCATTTGTGCATAAGAATATAAACTCTCAGCTACTGCTCTAGTGCCATGTCTGCTTGCTGATACCATGACCTCCACTATGATGGTCAAGGACTCACCTTCTGAAACTGTAAGCCACATTAAATGCTTTAGTCTACAAATTGGTCATGGTGACTCGTCACAGCAATAGAAAAGTAACTATGACAGAAGAAGGCTAAGTCAGGAGCTCAAAGACAGCCAGGGCTACGTGCTCAATTCCAAGCCAGCAAGGGCTGAAGAGTGAGACCTTGTCTCAAAATCCAGAAGCACAACAAACCAAACCAGACCAAAACCAAACCCTTAAATCAAAGCATATTATACTCACCAAACAAACTGCTTGAATGGCCTTCTTTTGATATAGGTTTCAATTCGTTTAATCCCCAGGCATAGCGTTTATAATTATTCCAAGCATGGCTCATCATCTGAAAAGAGATAAAAACAAGATTACAATTTGAACTGGGATGTTTTTGCTATGAGAGAGATCATATACTTCAGATTTGAAGGTTACAACATTGAAATTCAATGCTCAGCCTAAAAGGCTGATGATTAATTAAGAGGGCGATGGCTGTATAAATTGGGACAGATGTGAACAGAACACACGCATTACTTCTTTATGCATAAAAATACAAATTTTCCTTTTGGAACCCATTTAGTCCTATTTATTTATTTATACATATATTGATCATCTTCAAAAGTCAGTCCCCGACAACAGAAATTTTATACTACAATGATGAATCATTCCTATATTTATCTATTTCATTCTCATATAAGATTAGATCTGTAAACTTTAAATTCATATTTTTGTACGAGGTCTTTCCTATTTTGTTTATAGAGACAAATATTCAAGGTTATCACTCTTAATACTTTAGTGTTTTTTTTATTAAGAAACAAAAAAAGTATTTTAAAATAGGTACAGGAAAGAAAAAGAAACTCTACGTTTATGCCAGTAGTTTAAAAAACATTTCATGTATTATAAGCAATCTTTAATAAAATATGTATTTGGTACACATATGCTAATTGGAGATATATCTAATCTATTCACAAATTAGAGGCCAATATTATTTTTTAAATACAACCAGCTGTCCCATAAATTAGTTGAATAAAAAAAAAATGTATGACTCAAAGACCACATGTAACAATAACTATTTTTTCCATATTTAATTTATTTATTCACTTTACACCCTGATTACAGCACCCCCATTCCTCTCAGTTTCTCCCTCCTCCTGCATTGTCCTAAGTAAAAAGGGAGGTCCCCCATGGGTACCAACCTTCCCTGGCACATCAAGTCTCTGCAGGACTAGGCTCATCCTCTCTCACCGAGGCCAGACAAGGCAGTCCAGTTAGAGGAACAGGATCCAAAGGCAGATATTAGAGTCAAAGAGGGCTCTCACTCCAGTTGTTGGGGGACCCACATGAAGACCAAGCTGCACATCTGGTACATTTGTTCAAGGGCCTAGGTCCAGCTCACCCATGCTCTCTGGTTGGTGGTTCACTCTCTGTGAGCACCCATGGACTCAGGTTAGTTGACTCTGTAGGTCTTCTTGTGGAGTCCTTGGCCTCTCCATGTTTCTCTCAATAATTCTCCCAACTCTTTCACAAGACTCCCCGAGCTCTATCTAATGTTTGGCTGTGAGTCTCCACATCTGTTTCCGTCAGCTGCTGGGTGAAGCCTCTCAGAGGACAGTAATGCTAGGCTCCAACAATTACTATTTTAAGGACTGAAAATTGAATCCAGGATCTAGCACGTTACAGACAAGTACTCGATTGATCCATTTGAGACAGGACCTTACGAAGCTGCCTATACTGAACTTGGACTCACCGAGTAGGGCAGGTTGAGCTCCCAATCCTCTCAACTCAGCCTCCTTGATTGTTAGAAATACTGTCCTGCGCTGCCAGGCCTTGATTATAATTACTTTTATCCAGAGTTTTAAAAGAGTTCAGGACCCCTTAATTATCAAGAGCTTATAATACTATTGTCTTATAGCAACCGTCATCAATACATGGATATGAAATGGAAATGTCCCCATCTGGTTCTGTATTTTAGGAGATCATTTAAAACATCACACACAGGGATAGAGGTAGAGCTCATTGGTTAAGAGCACTTATTACTCTTGCAGAGAACCTAGGCTCAGCTCCCAGCAGCAACATAGTGGATCACTACTATCCACAACTCCACTTCTAGAGGACCTGTTGCCTCCTTTTGACCTTCGTGGGTGCTAGGCATGGGCATGGTGACCATAAATACATCCAGGGATACAAACATAAAATAGAATAAGTCTAAATGTTGTTTTAAACAGTAACACATAAAATTATTGGTACTATTCAAGGGCAAGTTATCCTGAAAAGTCTTCAGTAAGGTCAACAGACTCAATACACAGTCCTATACATCATAATCGGTACCTTCCTTTAACTGTCTTCTATCAAATTTATTTTCATCCATGTTACTGCTAACAGCTACCAAGAATCTATATGCTCTTCTGGGGACATTGGCTAAATGTTTCCCTTCAGCATGGTGCTCCAATTTTGTCAGAACCCTTTAAAATATATCTTGAAACCATGTTGGTTTGGTAGATGAGGAGGAGACTGAAGCTCAGAACTTAAAACCAAAATAAAACTTGGCTCAGAGTTAATAGATTATAGCAAAGGATCCAGCATGCATGTGTACACAGGTGTGGCTGGCTCCAAAGCCTGAGGGCAGGACCAGGACATTTTAACACCTTCCTCTAATGAGTCTGTAACAGAATATATCCCTTTCAAGTATTTAATGAGTCTGTAACAGAATATATCCCTTTCAAGTATCAGAATGGATCTTCCAGCACCAGGGAAATGTGTAGAGGGTAATGTTTTCTTTGTATAGATTAACTTTATGAGATGATGCAATGGACTTGAGGTCAGGTAACTGAATTTCTGCCTATGATGCCAACTGATGTATGAATGAGTTGGCTTCTGGAAGACGGCCATTGCTTATCTGAAAAATCAGGAACACAATTTCTCAGAGGGTGCATGGTAGGACTCTAGAATTAAGGCCTGTGCCTAGCATCCTGCCTGACAAATGATATGTAGTTATGTGTTTACAAATGCTAAGCCTATATCGAAAGCCGTTTGGGTGCACATCACAGAAAACAGAAACCAAAGAGCTCCGGAGAAGATGTGTGTATGAAATCCCCAAAACACTTTGAGATTGAATTTCAGGTTTACTAATTCATCTTCCACCCTTCATCAAATGTACTGTATTTTGCTAAACTCTTCATTTTATGAATTTTCAAAATTTTTAATTTCTAAATATACCTTAAAACTTCAAGAGCTTTGGAATATACTCCCCATTAAAAACAAAACAAAACACATTATAGTTACTAATTGTTTCAGCTTTGCATCTGAATGGAAGCTAGTGGTATATCCTACTAATGGCTTCAGAACAACATACAGCTCCTCCACAGAAATTCATGTTGTCTTGTCAAAAATTATCAAAACCAGGCATGGTGATACATATCTGTAATCCCAGCACTCTGTAGGTGCAGGTAAAAGGATTAGAAGTTCAAAGTTACGCTCCATATATAATAAGTTTGGGGCCTAGTGGCTACATAAGACACTGCTTTGAAGGATTATCGTTTATATAATGTACAGTATCACATAATTCCCATAAGTTTTATCTATCTATCATCTATCTGTCTGTATGTCTATCTATCTACCTACCTACCTACCTACCTACCAACCAACATATCCATTAGCTTTTCTTATTTTTTCTTTCCCCAAGGGAGGATCTGGTGTTGTTTAGCTGCTGGTATTTCATAAATTGCTGCATGTTTCTCAACATGTTTTTCTCATCTCTTGAGATTTCTTTTTTTTTAATTTATTTATTTATTGCTTCAGGTTACACCTCCATCATAGTGTCCTTTTTCCACCACTCGCAGTCCTGCCCTCACACCCTCTACCCCCTCACCCTTCCATCCCACTCCTCTGGAGTGGAGTGTCCTTACATAACAGTCCCCCGCCCCAGTTCAGCAGTCATATGAGGGCCTAGAGCCTCCTCATACACTGGGGGCCTACAAGGCAGCACCACTAGGGAAAAGTGTCTCATTGATCATGATAAAAAGAAAAAGTCTATGTCCATGTTCCCTTTGGTGTGTTGGTTGTAGTATAGATATCCTGTACTATATAGCTAAAATCCTACTATAAGTGAATGGATGCCATGTGCATCCTTCTGAGTCTGGGTTAGCTCACTCAGGATTAGCTTCTCTATTTCCATCCATTTGGCTGCAAATTGCATGATTTTGTTGTTTCTGGTAGCTGAGTAGTATTCCATCATGTAGATGTACCACAGTTTTTTAATCCATTCTTCAGTTGAGGGACATCTGGGTTGTTTCCAGTTTCTAGCTATTAAAAATAAGTCTGCTATGAACATATATGAAGAAACTTCCTTGTGATTCCATGAGGAGTCATTTGGATGTATACACAGAAGTGGTATGGCTGGGTGCCGAGGCAGAGTTATTCCAAGTTTTCTAAGATATCGCCAGACTGACCTCCATAGTGGTTGCACAAGCCTGCACTCCCACCAGCAATGGAGGAGAGTTTCCCTTTCTCCACACCCTCGCCAGCATGTGTTGTCATTTGAGCTTTTGATCTTAGCCATTCTGACAGGTGTGAGATGGAATCTCAGAGTCATCTTGAGTTGCATTTCTCTGATGATTAAGGATGCTGAGCATTTCTTCAAGTGTCTCTCAGCCATTAGGGATTCCTCCCTTGTGAATTCTCTATTTAGCTCCATTCCCCATTTTTTTCATTGGATTATTTGGTTTCTTGGCATTTAATTTCTTGAGTTCTTTGTAGATTTTGGATATTAGCCGTCTGTCAGATATGGGGTTGGTGAAGATTTTCTCCTAGTCTGTAGGCTGCTGTTTTGTTCGAATGACAGTGTCTTTTGCCTTACAGAAGATTTTCAGTTTCATGTGGTCCCATTTTTTTGATTGTTGGTCTCAGGTCCTGAGCTGTTGGTGTTCTGTTCAGGAAGTTATCACCTGTGCCAATGAGTTCAAGGGTTTTCCCCACCTTCTCTTCTAGTAGATTTAGTGTGTCTGGCCTTATGTTAAGGTCTTTGATCCACTTGGACTTAAGTTTTGTACAAGGTGATAAGTATAGGTCTAATTTCATTGTTTTACATGTCGACATCCAGTTGGACCAGCACCATTTGTTGAAGATGCTGTCCTTTTTCCATTGTGCAGGTTTGGCCTCTTTGTCAAAAATTAGGTGACCATAGGTGTGTGGGTTCATTTCTGGGTCTTCAGTTCGATTCCATTGATCCACTGGTCTGTTTCTATACCAGTACCATGCTGTTTTTAATTACTATTGCTCTGTAGTACAGCTTGAAATCTGGGATGGTGATACCCCCAGATGTTTTTTTTATTGTACAGGATTGATTTAGCTATTCTGGGTTTTTTTTGTTGTCCCATATGAAAAGATCTCCCATGCTCCTGGATAGGTAGGATCAACATAATAAAAATGGCCATCCTACCAAAAGCAATATACAGATTCAATGCAATTCCTATCAAAATACCAACACAATTCCTTTTAGACCTGGAAAAATCTCTTGAGATTTCTATCAGTCAAAATTAGAAAAGAACAAAATAATAATGTAATTAAATGCTCTGGATGGAACAACATGAGAGCTTTCTGTAGTGTTCTACAAAGCGAAGGGAAACAACTGTATTGTTGAAGGGATTTAGAGTTTATCATCTCAGTTTGAAATGATCTGGCGTAGTATAGCGAGCTGTAAGATTATGGGGGGCAGGGGATGTGCATACATTGCATAACCATGCTGCTGGATTCACAAGTTATACATAACACCAATTTGTTATCTCACATTCATGACTTATACAGCTATCTGAAAACACAAAAATATTTGTCATTCTTATAGTATTACCACCGCCAGCTTTGGGACCATGGGGAAAAAAGACATTCAGTCTCTCAAGACTCAGTGTTACAGCACGCTGACAAGGTTACTTCTAAAATTTAACTGTCACCAGAGAAGACCCTGAATAGGATTGATCCCCTCCACCCCTCCACAGACCTCTTATTGTGCTGCATTGTCTTCTATATTCTTAATTAGGGTTCTATGGCTTGACAGTCTGAGGAGGATTGAAATTGGGCTAAACCAAAGATTGATTAGGACTTCAAAGGCAGTGCTGAGACCCTCACAAGTAAAGAGGAATGGAAAGCAAACAGGACTTGAACTTGCACTGGTGCAGATGGAGACAAAGGAAGGACACAAAAATTCGCAATAGCAATCCATTGTCCTGACCCAGAAAGGATGGACTTGAAGCATAAAATATGCAAAGAAGCATTTAGTTCTCCTTGACTCTGTGCTCTTAGAAAGGATTTCCAATTTGTTCTATTCTTTTCAGTTGGCATCAGGGCTGAGTAATTAGGCAATGTCATTTATTGAGTGCCTGTTACTCCATGAATAATAAGATGCTAAGGGACTCAAAGGGACACAGGCCAGCTTATCTCTCCTATAATCTAGCAGATAATGTGTGGAAGCTTAATAGTCCCATATACCTCCTCAATAAAAGTTTATAAATACAGAACAATAAGACACTAATAAAACAGCATGTACAGCTCTATAGTTGTACTTAATAATTTGTTTTACAGGCTATGTCTTTCCAAGGACAGTGGAAAGACATTAAATACGGTTATATTTTCCCAGAGCAATAGGTAGATTTCATAGCTGTGTTTTTGTTAGTGGAACTACCTTAGCAAAGAGTTCTATTGTTTATATAGTCTTAAGATTTTCATGATAGACATATTAAAAGTATCTTTTCAAAAAATCTTCCCATCTTTGCCATACTGGCTTATACAGACTTTGGGTTGTCACTGTTCCTTTAGCATGCTTATGATTTGAGTCCCACCTAAATCCCCTTTCATTTTGTACATTGTTCTGTTGTTTGTTTTGAGACAGGGTCTAATTATGTTGCTTTAGCTGGTCTGGAACTTGCTATGCAGACCAGGGTAACTTCTAAGTCACAGAGATCCACCTGCCTCTGGTATGTGCTATCACACCTGGAATCACTTTGTAAACTCTGGTTGATCCTGGCACACCAAGTGATCCAGGGCCTGGTACTTGACCTAAAGAAAGAAAAATGGGAGGAAGCCATAAGCATCTACAGGGAGGTACTCTAGTAAGGCACTCTCACTGTTCAAGGGTGGAGCCAGGCAGAGCCGACTGCCTCTATCTGGGATAGATTGATTGGGAGACAATTTGAGAGAATCTGGAGGCCAGACACTGGCGCAGTGATGTACCAATCCACAAAGAAAGGTCATAAAATGGGATCAGGAAGCAGTCAGAGACAGGGGAATATAGAGGGTCTGGAGAGAAAGGAAGAGGAGCCTGAGTGGCAGTAATGAAGTAAGTACTCAGTCCTATGTGTGGAACCCCTGTGAGCAGAGTAATCACAGAGTTACAAGGGATGCTGTTGATTCTTGAAGGATGACAAAATAGCTTCTCTCTTCTCTAAGGTGCGGCTTTCTTTGCCTAATGAGGCTGTTTGCTTACTTCCCTGTTTGTCCTTATAGAAAAGCATGTTATTCTTTTCAGGAGTGATACACAAGGGCAGGTCCTAGGCATCTCACCAACTAGATTCTTATGCCAGCTTTGACAACATAGATGTACTCCTAGTGAGGCAATTAATCTCTCTGATCCCACTTTCTGCACCCATCATATGTGAATCAGCAAAAGCACAGCTTCATTGGTTGTGGTGATTACATAAAATTACGCATGTAAAGAACATACAGCCCCGTGCACTGGGGGGCAGTTCATGCATCTTAAGCATGATAGTCATCTGTATTAAAAAGAGAAACATATCTCTGTTCTCTCTAATCTCAAAGTTTCATAATTGTCTCTAGCACACAAACAGAAAGGACAAATTCACATAAACCAGGCAAATCTGTATTTTCCATGAGTTTTCTATAATATGTACATAATGCATAGAAAGAAGACAGAAAAATGATAGAGAATAGAAATGGTCCTTTCTAGTGTAAGACAAAGGGATAGTCTTTAATTTTAAAGTTCCAATTATGTATTTCCATGAAATCTTCATTGTCCTGGGTAAGCCTGTGAAGGGTATGTGTTCTAAAAGGGTTTTGGCCGTTGATGTAGGAAGAAGATATAAACACAAGATGGGGAAAGGACCACAAGTATTTAGACAGTGTTTCTGGAGAGAACAAGTCTCACGGCATGAGGCCATCCAGAGGCTCAGGCCTAGAGGCTGCTATCCAGAAGAACCTTGAAAGGAAACCCTTTGAGGAGAGGGTGTCTGAGGGAAGGCTAGGTCTGGTGCTTGTGGTGAAGGAAGTCCATTAGAAGGGTAGGAATCTCTGAACTAGAAAACATAGAAAGGCAATAGCAGCTATCTATCAACAGTTACCAGATGTTAGATAACGTTTCACAGACAATGTAGAGCAAGCAGGGTCTAAGGGGCTAAAATCGCTTGGACTATTCAGAAAATAATTAGATATGTAAAAATTTCAGTTTCATGCCAGTGGGCTCTTGAGCTAATGGGCATCAGCATTATCAGAGAATGAAGAACAGCATGGGGACAAAAACACAAAGCTACCCTTGCTGACTTGTTAAGTCATCTGGCCGTGTGACACTAAAGATATGTTCTGTAGTCTGGTAATATTCCCATCCCTGCTGTGCTAGAAACTACAAAGGGCTGTGGCTTAGGTGCAATCTAAGGGAAGAGATCTGTTTCACTTGTCAATTTTTACAGCTTAAACTATGTGCCAGTGTGTGCTGGTGGATAAGGTGGGTGTGATCATATGTCAGTATTTGAGTACAAGCATGCAGAGACCAAACCACCAGTGTTGGCTGCTGTGGAGGTGGTATTTTTGTTGTTGTTTGTTTCTTTTGTTTTTAGCTAGGCTCTCTTGCTGGGACCTGGAGCTGAGTAGGTGAGCTGGTTAACCAGGGAACCCCAGGGATCCATTGTTCCCTGCCTCCCAGTGCTAGAATTATAAATGCACACCATCATCACATCATGCCTTTTAAAGGGAGCCTTCTGAAGACTGAACTTAGGTCCTCATGATTACATAGCAAGCCTTTATGGACTGAGCTATTGTTTAAATAATGCTTAGGCTCCAGTCTTTGTAAAACAAAACAAAACAAAAAACCACATAACTTAAAGTCTTGCCAGTAGGGAAAAAATAAAATAAAATCAGGACTGTAGCTTCTCCCAAATTTTGCCAGAAATGACATGACTGCCTTATAAGAAATAACTTATGGAATTTTCAGAAGCAACCTCGAGAGACTATATCCTTAAATCATTGTGTCAACCTCTTCTTGGTCTTTGGTGAAAATGAGGTGAGAAAAATGAAAGAGACAATCTATAGAGCCCCTGGCAGGCATTAGTGCATAGCTTCTCTCAACTTACTTACCCCAAAGAAAGGAATTTCTAGATAAGGAAGCCAAGAGGCAGCAATCTAGCCAACTCTCCCTCCTCTTATCCTTTTACCAATAGCTCCCTGCCAAGACTTATCAAACAGAAGGGGCATGGCAAGCAGGAAGCCAGGTGCAGAGGTGGGGCCTTCACAGATAAACCCAGAGTGGGCTGAGCAGCGAGCCTGGGCCCTGCTGTCTACGGGTCTAACCTTTTCACTTTCTCATTCTTCAAAGAGAATAATCCTGGCTGGGTGTGATGGTGCAAGCTTAAAATTATGCTTGGGAGGTTGAGGCAGAAGGATCACAAGTTGGGAGCAGCCTAGCTACACAGAAATCTTGTCTGGAAAGAAAAAAAAAACAATGAGGAATCAATTACAACAAATGATGTGCTACCGTATAAGGCGTTGATTGGGAGAGGTCAACGTGAGAATGTTTTATGCTTTCTGCTCAATTTTACGGTGAATCTAAAATTGCTATTTTTATAGGGGGCAGTTATGAATCTCCTTGAGAACACAGTCAGGAGTCAAAAGTAGAAATGACACGACTAGTAGACGGCATTCCCTGGGCATGACCACCTTCATTCACTGGTCCCAGCTTCCAGCTTCATTCTCTCCTCCCAGGCTTCTGGAGCAGAGCAAAAACAAGAAAGGTCCCAGAGAGGCAAACAGGCCTTTAGGAAGCTCAGAGCCAGGGCCTTCAGGGAAACTGAAGGAGAAGTAAATTAATGGGACAGAAAAGAAAGGAGGCCAATGTCGCTCAGAGGTGAGAGAATGTGGAGCATGGTATGACTCGGCATTCTGTGACTGCAGGCCTTCAGTCTATCATGGTAACTGATAGCATTTAGCACCCTCAATTAAGGATCTCTGACAGAGTGGCCCCCCACTGTCACCTTCTGGTAATCATCATGCCAAACAGAGGAAACTCCCTCCTGGTCAGGGTAGTTTCCAATTTTACCCTGCATTAAATTAAAACACTTATTCATATGCTGTGTTCAATTTCTCTTTGGAATTCTGAAATACATTAGCTGTCTTTCCCTTTCCCTAAGGCTACTAAAATCTTCTATTTCCTAGGTTCTGTTTCCCAATATTATAATGATAAGTCAGCTTATTGAGTACCTAGTAATGCCAGGATAACAACTGTAAATGGAGGTTTGCCAGATTGAGGAAACACAGTAACTTCACACAGCAAATTCACACATATCACACACACACACACACACACACACACACACACACACACACACACAAAGAAATTTTTGTTTATCAGAATCCAATTTAACTGAGAATGCTGTGTTTTCCCTGGTCAAGATGATAAGTTAGATAAAACTCAACTTGGCTTCTTTTTCAAGACCCCAGGCTTGTTACCCTTGCCTAGTTTTGGATCAAAAAAGATGCTAAAATCAAAGGACCAGGCAAGATAGAATGGTCCAGTTCAGAACAAGTAGAAATGGTGGGAATGCAGCTATGGCTTCAGTCACTTGAACATATTATGCTGGGGCTGGCTGGCCGGCTGAGCTAGCAAAGCACTTGCCATACAAGCACTCGGGCTCAAGTTTAATTCCCAGCATCCATATAAAAAAATCACACATGTAATCTTAAGAGGTAGAGATGGGATTCTGCCCAGCTAGCAGGTATTCCTAAATGCTAGTCCACTCGCCAGACTAACCAAATGGGTAAGCTCCAGACCAATGGGGCAGCTAGTCTCAAAACACAAAGCAAGGCTAGGGCTGTCTGGAGAGCAACACAAGGATCTGGCCTCCACACACAGATGTCCACAAGTGCATGCTTACCCGGACACATATGCACTGCTACATACATGTGCACCTGTGTGCAGCTGCACATACATGCACTTTTCCACACATCTGCACCCATACTCACAGCAGCACTAGGCTGAAAGTTAGCTGGTTTTTCAGGTTTCTAGGCGCAGGTCTGTTTTGAGTCTGTCAGTATACAACTTTCAACAGTTCGGGGAGTAACTGTCATCTATCTGCCCCTAGCCGAGACTTGTCCCCAGTGCCAGCTTCCCAGACTGCTCTGGCTCTACTGTGGGCTCTTCGCTATAAATTAGTAAAGCCCTTAAGATCTGACATGTGTGCAGTATTGTGCAAAGACTTCTCAGCAATTCTTTCTATGGATGAGTAGCAGTTTCACGGTTTAGTCAGCATTTGGGGCTTTAAACAGTCTGCTCTACAAATAAAATCGCAAGAGTCATCATCACTGTGGGTTTTAGAGCTGGAGAGCCTTAAAGGAGGAAGTGAATAAGCTCTGTCACACACCTACCGCACTGAACTGTGAGTGGCACTTGACTGACCTTGGCACATAGCCTCACCGCACCCTGTGGGATCTCACTTCTTAGGGCTGCAGAAGCCAAGGCCCAGCATGGGGCAGAAGGAGAGTAAGGCTGTGAACCTTGGCCTCTTCCAGAGCCACTTCAGAACCTCTGTGGCTGCTGAGCAATCCAGTGCTCCTCACACAGGAGGAGGCGCTTTCTAGGGTCAGGGCACTGTTGTCAAGACTGGTAACATAATACCCCATACCGCATCAGCTTTAAGCTGTGGCAGGAGGAAAGAGCCACATACTAAGGGCCCTCCCCTTCCGGTCTGGAAGCTTTCAACTCTCAGGATGTTCCCTCCCTTCATTTCAACTCTTTTTTTTTCCTGTGACGTCATATTTTTTCTTTTTTAATTAATTTATTTGTTGCTTCAGGTTACATCTCCATCTCCATCACAGTGTCCTCTTTCCCCCCTTCCCAGTCCTGCCCTCCCAACCTCTATCCCCTAACCCTTCCATCCCACTCCTCTGGAGTGGAGTGTCCCTATATAACAGTCCCCTGCCCAAGTTCAGTAGTCATATGAGGGCCAAGATCCTCCTCATACACTGGCGGCCTACAAGGCAGCACCACTAGGGCAAAGTGTCTCATTGATAGGAAACAAAGTCTATGTTCCTGTTCCCTTTGGTTGTAGTATAGATATCCTGTGCTATATACCTAAAATCTGACTATAAGTGAAGAGATGCCATGTGCATCCTTCTGAGTCTGGGTTAGCTCACTCAGAATGAGCTTCTCTAGTTCCATCCATTTGGCTGCAAATTGCATTATTTCCTTGTTTCTGATCACTGAGTAGTATTCCATTGTGTAGATGTACCATAGTTTTTTAATCCATTCTTCAGTTAGTTAAGGGACAGTACAGCTCAGTACCAGAAATCTTCTTGGCCCGGCTGCGTGCTACTTAGACACACCAAATGGCTCTTGTCTACACCAGCAGGCCTGGTAAAGGATTTATAGGAAAACAGGAATCCATCTCCATGCCAAGCTGATGACTGCCCACTGTGGTGCAGTTTCTTTCCTGAGGTACTGATAACACTACCATTAGGCCAACTTCTGCTAGCCTGTCTACTTTTTCTACAGACTCTACTTCCTCTTTCTGTTGCTATGGACACAATTTGTTTATTTCCCCGGGGGCTGTCTCTGCACATGTTGACTTATGTACATGTGAATTCTCTTTGGATTTCCATATCCTGACTACTTTTCCAGCCAACTTTAATATACTTTAAAAACGCAGCAGGAGATATATAAAGGAGTTATTATTTGATGTATGAATCTTAATGCATTAATTCCCCAGGGAAATGAGAGTAGTTAGCAACTGCAATTTCTTTAGAAAGAGAATGCTTGATAAAGCCAATAAAAAAAAAATTCTAGTAATCACTACTTATGAAGGACAGATTGCCTGGTGGTTTCTAAGAAACATTTCCATCTCCTAAGAAAAAGTCAACATCTATAGTTCTAGCAAAAAAAGAAAAAAAAAAAGCTATGCACATTTAAGGGCTCTCTGTGATAAAATTCTAATGCTGTTTTATAAAACTTTAAAGAGCCTTCAAGGCATAAAAAAATAAACAAGCAAGCAAAGTAGAACAATGGCAAAACAAAACTCACAAGAATATATATATAAAACTTGAGTGTCATATAAGTATATTTTAAAGAATAATAATTTAGCCAATTCAAAGTAAGACATTCGCAACTGCCTTGTTTGTGGATGAAAGTCTAGTAAATTCATGTGACATGATCTTGCATCAGCTGAGGAGGTGCTGCCCCTCTGGCCTGTCAAAATACCTGCCTGCTGGTTAATGACCTTGCTCTCATTACACAAAGATTGCCTCTTGAGTTTAAAGGTTCACCCTCAGGGCATTTGGTCTTTTTATCTGGATGATTTTTTAATTAACCCGAAAAGTGTGCTTATTAGATTAGCCAAGCAACACCTCTGTAGTCAATGGAAGGCTAGGAAAGTGGCCATTTGTGGGCCAGGGTACCAATTGGTCTTCATTATCTGTTTCCTAAACCAAGACCTAATATGGCTTGTGGGAAGTGTCAGCAACTGAAGATCTTTCTTTTATCAATCCATAGAAATTGGTATCCTCCGCTGGCATCACATGGTGCTCCTTTCGATACTAAAATCTAAACACTTCTTTTATATGTACTGTTTTCATAGCAAAAGATGATTTATTATTTTAGTTCCCAAATTTGAGATACAAATGTAAATCTAGGGTTGGAGAGATGGCTCAGTCAGTGCCTGCCATACAAGTCTGAAGACCTGAGTTTAGACCATGAATGTTTATATCCCTAGCATGGGAGTTGCAGGCTGGAGTATGGTGAGGCAGGAACTTGTTAAGTTCCCAGAAGCTTGTTTGCCAGCAGGTCCAACCAATCAGTAAGCACCAGGTTTAACTGAGAAAACCTGTTTCAAGAGGTAAAGAGCAATCTAGGAAGACACCCAATGTGAACCCCTATGCTCCCCATGAACATGCATAAACACATTCACACATATATGTGTGAATACTTTAACATACACATAAATATGAGCCCAATCATTTCCAACATGCATGCCATTATGCAACAATCAAGATGTTGAGTTTTCCAGTAATGGCATATGATTTTTTTGTAAGACTGAAATATTTAGGTCAGGAATGTTACTCAATGGCAAGGCTTTTGCTTGGCACATGCAAGGCCCTGGTTTGATTCTGAGTACCTGAGACTCCTAAGGCATGCATACTCACATTCCTGTGTGAGTGCTCGCAAACACACACACACACACACACACACACACACACACACACACACACTCGCACGCACGCACGCACGCACACACACACATGCACACACACACAAGCACATAGGCACACACACTGACATATGTGGGATTTTTTTTTAAGGAATTTGTTTATAGGTTTTTCAAGTTCATCGAGACTAAACTTTTGTTCATTTAGATTCATTTTTAAATGTCACAAATACTATGAAGTCCTTAGTATTATTGAGAATAGTTATTAACAGTAAAGTTACTAGTTATGAAAACAGTCAACTTGAATTTTATTTTTAAAAAGCCTATAATTAACTTGATTAAAAAAAAAAAAAAACAAAAACAAACCAACAATCCAACTAGGCCCAGAGAATCAAACTCTGTTTTTTTGTTGTCAAGAAGAAAAGGTTACAAGCATTTCTTCTTGTTTTTTTCAGTGTTTTATTTAAACGGAGGTTTATTTTTTTTAGAGCAATTTTATGATCATAGCAATACTAAGCAGAAAAGTACACAGTTCCCCTATGCCCCCCTTACCAACAAGCAACAACCTCTACAAGATCCAACCCCATGCAGAGAGGCACATTCTTTACAAGTGATGAGCCTAGAGTGACACACCAGTGGCACCCACACTCTGTAGTTTACATTAGGAGTCCCTCTGTGAATATTTTACGACTTCTGACAAATGTACAATGGCTTGTGTTTACCACTATATGTAAGTGCTTCCACTGACCCCCAAGATCCTCTCTGCTGTGTCTGTTATATCTTCATCTCCCCAAACCCTAAAACCCCCATTTATCTTACTGCCTTCACCGTTGCTCTGCTCACAATATGAAGTCCTTGGAACCATCAGCGTCCATGATTGCTTTTTTCACTTGTAATACACGTTTGATTCCGACATTACTTTTAATGCCTAGGTGGCTCATTTCTCTTTAGTATTGAATAACTACTAAACTACTAACTTCCACCGTCTGTATCAACCGTATGTTACCCCAGATACCTACAGAACAATCTCCTGGTTGTGTCCTGGTTTTGTTAGACAAAAAATAAAGTTGTTATTAAGAGCAGAGTCACAGAGCACAAGCATTTCTTTTTTTTTTCAAATTCACACCAGAAATCAGTATTCTCTGAACCAAAGGATTATGGATTATAACTAATATATTAAAATAGATTGGTTATAAAATGTCACATAATTCTAGAAAACTTGGTTATTTTAGTTTGTGAAATAATTATTCTCCATACTCTTTACTATTAATAAAACACATATTGTTTTCCAAGAATCCATATCGTGTAAGAGTCTAGCAATAATCTATACAGTAAACAGTTTTAGAAATTATAATTTAGATATAAAATAAAATGCCTTAAAAGCAAGTACTCAAAAGTCACTTACCAAATATAGTATTGATGTATTATAACTAGAAATTCTGATTCCAAAGTATGTTCTGATGTACCGGTGAACGGTGGTATAAACTTAACACCCTCAGCTGGCACGCCCTAAAGGGGTTTCCTTATATCCTTTACAATAACCATGACCAGTGTTTATTGAATATTACAGGGCAGGAAGCATATAAAACATTTTTTTTTTTAAAAGTCCCTCACAACACTTCAAGGAAGGAAACCAAGAGGCTGAGTGATTGATCCAGGTCACACCTCTAGCATGTTTGGAGGCTGGCTCTGAATTCTGACTGACCCCTAAGCTTGTGATTTGTTCACTGTCCTGAGCTGGACTACCCCTTTGCCTTCCAAAGAAACTCTCAAACGATGTGACGGCATGACATTACTACACACTGTTTTATGTTTTTGTTACCCTTGTTATTCTGGAGGAAATGTAACATTCAAAAGACTTTCTGGGACAGCTTGTAGAGGCCGCTTCGGATCTACTCTGTTTTGAAAACCTCGTGGACAGAGAGTCATTAAACCCAGTGAGATGGACTAAGGGAAAGAAAGAGAATAGGAATAGGTCACCTCACAGACACTATTAAAAGTTCGAAGGAATAAGGTATAGTGACTACTGTCATTATGCTGACTTCAAGAGTGAAAACTTTCCTCCCTTGAAAGACATTTGTTCATCTGTATTTAGATTCCTTACCCGGTTATTTCACAATCTTTATTCTTCATTTCTTACAGGCAACATCTTATCATCAACATAACAGCCTGATATTTTCACTTTGTTGCTGTCCCCCTTCCCCCAGAGAGAGAGAGAGAGAGAGAGAGAGAGATTGCCTGATACAGTAGTCTGCATGTTAATAACAGTCTAAAAATTGACTGTTTTTGCAGTCAATTGGCAACGTCAAATTTCTTGTTAAATCCATGTTAAAAATAACAAACTATATATATATATATATATATATATATATATATAGGTTACTTTTAAAAACTTCTCTATCTTTTTAACACTTCCACTGTTACTGAGATGATCGAAAATGGCAAATTATTTTGGATAACATCGTATTTTAAGGCAAGCACTAACAACCAATCCACTTGCATATAAATGGTATTTCCCTGGGATTAAAGTTCACAGGAGATACTCTCTGCATGAGTATACAGACTTCCCAAGCCTGAAAATGCATCACTCTAAACATTCTGTTAGAGCTTTAAAATCTGATAAAGCCTATTTAAGAGAAAACCATCCCTCATTTTACTTTTGCTGGATGGCATGTACCCAGCATTCAATGTATGGCAGATTCAGCAACCGGTTAGAATAGACTGCATTACTTTGGATTAGCTCTGGGTGCAGCAGCTCCCAACTTTGCTCTGCTTTAAAACCAGACAAAGATCCCAGAAATTTAGGGAGAAGAAAATATGCCAAGTTTGTCAGGAGAGCCCAGACTATTTTACCTTTCAAGTAGGTGCTGCACATATATAAAACAAGAATGAAGTGTGGAAAGTGCATTTACATGTATATATACATATATAAGTATATATACACATACATTATTTGTATAAATTTCCCTTTTCAACCTCTCTAAGGCTAGAGGTTCTAACCATGGGCCATTTGCCAAGGTCTGCAGGTGTTTACTTCATTTTCTCTTCTGCCTTGAACCAAACTGACGTAAATTAGATGTACTAGCACTCCGACTGCTCAGTTCCTGTAAAAGGATACGCAAAGCCAGAGGAATTGCAGTGGCAATATCAAAAGTTCAAATGGAGGTTCATTTGTTATATTGAATTTAAGTAGCAATCCTTTGGATTTCTGTAAAATTGAGTGGTCAGGTCAAAATTGGACTTTGTACCATGTCTCCTATTTGGAAAGAGGAAATTTTGCTGTTCCATATTTGTTGACTAAAACTACTTTTTAAAGTTTCAGTTGCAGAACAATAAAAAGTCTGATTTGCCAAAGAAATTGTGGTAGCTGATCAAGTTTTAAAGGACTGATGTGTGGGTCTTGGGGAACCCATATGATTTAATGGAGGAATATGGAGTTGGACTCACTCAGTAAACATCATGGAACAAGTCTAGCAGTTCTCCTCTACCTTGTTGATAAAAAGGAAATACATATTCAAAATGGAATAAATTACAGAAGAAAATCCTGTTATCAAAGATACAGTCTATGTTATATTTTGGGGATGAAAACCTCAAATGTTAACTAAATCATTTTTGTGCTATAATCTATCCACACTGATAGTAACAACTGAAATACCCCTTAATTGTGTCCTGTTTTGTGAAACAGCTTTAGTTTCATGGAAAGAAGACAAGATAATTTTTTACATAGTATTGCTGGAACTGGGGAGATGGCTCAGTGCATAAAGGGCTTGCTGTGGACATGTGGGGAAGAAAGCTCAGTACCCCAGAACTCACATAAAAGGTTGTGTGGGCATTGGGACCTACTTGTGGTCTTGGTAAGGGAGGTGAGGATGAGGAATCTCCAGAGATGGTTAGCCAGACTAGTCAGACCTGGAGGCCACTGGGTCAGGAGGACCCTACCTCAATATATAAGAGGAAAAGCCATTGAGGAGGAAACCTGGAGGCAACCCCAGGACTCCACACCATATGTGCACACATACATGTGCACCTACTTATAGACATGTACCCCCCACACATGTAAACACACATAACTTCCTGAAAGCACATCACACACATACGCATGCAACAAACCCAGTATTTTTATAAAGGCTGTGCTTCTACTAGTAACACTGATAGCATTAGTTGAAATATTTAATTTTATCTATTTTTATGAATGTCATAGCAGAGTTACAATTTCTCTTTCTTATAGATGTAAAACTTCTCTCCCTCATATATATGTGAAAGGAGAAAATTTTCTCCCCCCCAAATTTTATTATAAGCACACTAAGTCTTATCCAAAGCAGGTCAGTAGATGTTCCTTCTGTCTCTCATTGCTGATTTCCATATAAACCAATACTCTTTGACTTTGTATTTTCATTGTTTGAATGATATTTGAATTCCATATCCTTCATTTCTGGAACCAGAACTATTGTTACAAACAGAGAAATATGACCTTCCACTACCAGCAGAATCTCCCTTCCCAGCACTGAATATAAAACATTTTCCTTGGCTTAGGAAATCCAACTTGGACTTGAAATATCTTTGTTTAAAATGTTCCTTTGAAGCAGTTGGATATTTCTTTTCCTACTGGGAGACTGTCAGAATCTATGAGGGCACCATCCATCCTACCTACTTTCTCGGTCCCATCTAAAGTCACTCTCTTTGGACCTAACTCCTCACCTGGGAACTTGACTGACAAGTCACCTAAACCCTGAAGTCAAATTAAATGCATAGCCTGCAGATGACTACTGAGTCACGGCGGTGTTTTATTCCAGGGCTGGCAGAACATGTTCTTACAAAAAGAAACAGACCACATATTCATCAGCTGGGCAAAAAGCAAATCTCCAAAGAGACTGAATTGTGGCAATGTGGAACCTCCCTGAGTAATGGACTGTCTAGGCCAGATCCTGTCTCTACCAGGATGCTAGGGTGAACCATTCATTCTGCCTTGTCTTCAAAACATCTTCCTGTAGGTATCAGGCATGTGTTCCTGTCCTAAAGGCCTGTGGTGCACAGCTGTGTGTCTGAGATCCCTCAGAATTACAAAGCAAGTCCAGATGTGCTTTCTCCTCCTGCTCCCTGACTTAAAGCATCTGGTGGTATTAGGCTCCAATCAATGTAGACTCATAGACTCAGGCTATGTCTGAATAGTCATTGCTGAAACCCATATTTCAAGTCTCATCTCAGAACTACTGACCTATTATAACAGCGACCTCTTATAATAGAGAGCTGCCTTTCTACCAAAGTCTCTATTATGTGGGTCACTCTAGCCAATGACTTAGACTGTCACTATAAAATGCCATTATAAACAGTTAGAGGAGGCAAGTTACCCAGGCTTTGTGAAGCTGACCACAAGACCCATCCTGCTTATAAAAGTTACTACTATAGCAGAGCTCACTTAATGCTGACTCATTGCAGTACAAGGCCCTGCTTCCCCCAGATCAACCAATTCTAGATGGTGGCCCTTTAAGTATTTTCCCTGAAGTTCATTGTTGAAGTCGTGGTATTTTCACAAAGTGCCAAATGATGATGTAGTGAAATAAGACTGGATCAGAAACTGCAGGAAGCCCTTGACTTAGTTTTCATTTTCTGGGTGGCCACATCTTTGACATGTAGCTCAAGTTTCAGCTGAACCTGTGGCAAGGTGGCCAGCTGACAGAAGATGCTCTTCATTCTAATAGCCTGAGATCACAAGAAACAAGCTAGACTTGGCACAAATCCTTGGAAGACGCTCAACACATTTATACCTGAACCTTCTTAATCACACAGTCTATGAGGAAGTAGTTTAGGGTGTCACAAAACCATGCTTATCTAGAGACATTTAGCAAGGATCACATCACAAAATGTAACTACAAGTGTTTGTCTTTTTTTTAAAATAAGTGGGTGGCTTATTACCTTTAGGCCTCTAGATTCAGAATTGTGAAAAATGTTCCACAAAGCACTGCATGTTGATCTTCTCAAGTGTCACACAGCACTTTCCTTCTGAGGATGTTTATGTAAGTCAAGAATTTGCTAAATACCACAATACAAAAGTCCTTCTACTGTTTTATAACCACAAACTTATACAGTATATTGATAGTTCACAAATATCGGAGAGTTAATCATTGGGCAGATCTGATCACCTAACTGATGCCTTGCACATCAGGGTTCTTTTGGATCTGTAACTGTACTGAAGTGCAGGCTACTGTTGTGTGTGATGTCTTGTGGTTCTCAATGTCCTCAAGGAGACAACAGAATGGAAGATGCTGGGTTTTTTCTCACCCTCCTCAGATATTGGTCTATCAGGCATTTTCAGCCAATGGGCACTTCAACACAACAAGCCGATTACACTTAATAAATGAACACTCCAGAACTTCACAACTGGATTACATTTTAAAAGAATAAAATAAAATAAATAAATAAATCTGTGTGATTGATGGGTGGCAGGATGAACACGCCTGGACCAGTTCTCTGTACCCTATTGCATGGCAGGTGTTGCTGACTAACTGGCCAGTCATCAAGAGGACAGAGCTATGGGCACAAGGATGGATGAATAGGCTAGAGATTGTGGAGTAGTGTAAACAGCTACACCTGAGGTAGAGGTGATAGGTCAAAGGGGCAGGTAGGGAGGGCAGGGGTGAGAGGTGGTGGGTGAAGAAAGGCATAGCTGAAGACAGCTCTAACTGACTGGATACGCCTATGGTTTGAGAGGGCATGCAGACAGCAAATACAAGCCTTATGCAATATTTAACAACAATAATGAACATGGCAAAATGTTTCAGGCCTTGCAAGTCATCTTATTGCACCCTAAGCTCTAAATTATTACTGTGTTAGCTATGGCAGTTGCCTTGACTATAGCTCAAAACACAGAGTAACAGCAAGTTTTCAAATCCAAGCAATTTCTTTCATTATGATCCTCAGAAGAAAGCTCACTGGAAGATTAAGAAATTAAGAAAAACTGACACGCTGCTCCATGCTTTTCAGAAGCAAAGTATTCTAACCCCTATGTGTATATTCAAGAGATGAAATATACTCTTGTCCTATGCTATCTGTGCTACACATAAAATTAGCTACTCAGAGCAAATTATCCTTTTAATCACCAAAAAAAAGGCTTTTTGCACTTTTAATTTTATTATAGGACCCAGTGCTTCGTGACTTCAGGAATAAACATCTGCACTCTTCAAAATCACTCAGGATACTTGATCATTTTATTTGCAAATGAAATACTTTTAATAACTAAAACCATAATAATCTACTAGTTTAAAACAGGCTTTCTCAATATCACCACTACTGACATTTGATTTGAAGTGGGTGATTGTTTTGTTTGTGTATGTAGTCAGTGGTGGGGGCTTATGTAATGCCAGCTGTTTGATTAGGAGCCTCTCTGGCCTCTGCATGACAGATGCCTGTATCCCATCCCATCCCATCCCATCCTCTGAACATCTACTATGTATGGGCATTGTCAAATGTAATCTGGGGGTCAAAATAGCCCTTGTTGAGAGACAAAGCAAATTGTTCAACTGTAATAATAACACCAATATTTAGCACTAGTCACAGTTCTAAGCACTCCTAAGTACTGTGTGTGTACACACACATGATTCATTCTTTACAGTAGCTGCATAAAATAAGGCCTATATTTTCTTCTGTTTTACAAATGAGAACATAGGGTATCAGATACACACATGGCAGAGAGGAAACCAAATCCAAGGAGGCTGGCTCCAGAATTTACGCTCCTAACTTCTACATTACCTACTAGGCGATGGGGAGAAGAACCACAGATCAGAACTACTATTCAATTCTGGCACCCTCAGTGGCCCTATTGAGTTCAGAACACTTATATGTAAAATATGAAGAACACAATTAAAACAAAGTATTTTTATCCAAAAGCACATAGGACAGCGTTACTGAAAGCCCAAAGAAGTCACGAGATATTCTTTCTATCTACTCACATTCTTTATATTTGGACAGCTCTTGGTTATCTGTGTACACATTTGTGGCTATGGGCAATAGAAAGGGACCATTTCAACATGAGCTTCTCTTCACTTGGGCCACTCCTACCTATAACTAAAGACTCAAGCCGGGCAGTGGTGGCGCACGCCTTTAATCCCAGCACTTGGGAGGCAGAGGCAGGCGGATCTTTGTGAGTTCGAGGCCAGCCTGGTCTATAAAGTGAGTCCAGGACAGCCAGGGCTACACAGAGAAACCTTGTCTCGAAAAACCAAAAAAAAAAAAAAAAGACTCAAAATAGCTCTTTTTAGTAATAACTTATTGGGTGAGCACAATCCACAGGTATAGGCCACACAGTCAATCACCAATGGCTGTTGAGTAGCTCTGTGCATGCAGGGAAATGAATCTGACTTCATATAAGTACTTAAGACAAAGTAATCACAGTGAGTGGCCCTTGGTGACATCGTACTCTTTAGACTTGTCTGTTACTTTATATGACAGAAGGGAACCAGCAAGTAGAACACACTTCTTTGTGGATAATCAAGCTGACCTGGAGTATCCTGGTATGCCCAAAGTAATCAAAGGAATCCTTCAAAACAAAAAGCAGGTTTTAGCTGGAGCCATGGGAGGCAGCAGACGGGAAAGTCAGGGCTGAGCTGAGGCCAGACTTCATGGAATGCTGAAGTTTGAAAACAGAAGAGATGCCGACTTCTGCACCTCCTACACATGACTGGAAAAATGCATGGAGGTGTGACATGGCCCCTACACACAGAGATGTGTGAAGCGTCACATTATTCTTAAGGGATTTGTAGTACATGATGATGACTACAGTTACCAACAATTGTGCTGTCCATACAAAACTGCCCATACTTCTAAAACACATTTTAATTGTTCACAACAACAACAACAACAACAACAAAAAAACAAATAGAACATGCTCAAATGTGTTTTTAAGGACAGTCTCCCCTCTAACCTCCAGCTGAGAAGCCAGGTCAGATGACATCTTTCCTTGAGCCTTACGAGAACTAGTATAGAAAAAGCAAAAACAAGCCACTCCTACTCCATGGAACCTTGAGCAGTAATTTATACTGCTTAAAGCCAGAGTACTTTTGATGATTTGCTGTCCCAGTAACAGACCGTGCACACATCACCACATGCTCAAGACAAGGAAGCAAATCATTGACTTGTCAATTGCCATTCTATGTGTGTGGTCAAGGAGACAGACGGGAACTTAGGTGCTTGGTCGTCCAAGCCCTTCATCTATTTCCTGAAACAGGTATTAGTATGACTTTGTGGATGAGACACTCAGGGTCAACAGCATCATGAAGTGCACAGGGCTGGAGTACTAATAAGGAACAAGGCCAAGCACAAGGGTTACATGTCACTGCCTGGGCATGTGCTGCCTTAACTAGTAAGAATGCCAAAAGAAATACATAAAGACAATTAAACAAAGAGTCATTTAAAAACTAGAATGAGAGAACATACTTCCTGCTGGCAGGGAAAAAGCCCAAGTAAAAATGCATAGGATTGATAAGACTTAAATCTGATCCTGACAGATAGGTAGGGTTTCAGAGAGATAAGGCATGATTATTTTTTAAGGTTAGAATAAATGGGGCTGTGGGTGTTCACACATAACTGCACATGTTCTCATTAACTGGCCACTATTAAAGTTCAGACTCGTCATCACCTTATGAAACAACCACAGAATAGGCATTAAATGATGACCATATGTGATGCCTAGCACCTTGGTTGTCAACTTGACACCATGAAAAGGGAACGTCACATGAGGAACTGCCTCCATTAGAGTGGCCTGTGGGCATGTCTGTGGATAGAATGTCTAGACTGATGGAGGAGGTTCCATGCCACTGTTGACAATATTATTCCACAGGGAGGTGGACCTGGGTTATATAAGAAAGATAGTTGAATATGAGCCTAAGAGCAAAGACAGTAGATGGCTTTCCTCCATGGCTCCTGCCTCTACTCTTGCTTTAACTTCCTGCAATAATGGTCTACAAAATATAAGCTAAATTCCACCTATTCCTCCACAAGTTGCTTTTGGCTATGGTATTTATCACAGAAGCAGAAAGTAAAGGAGGAACTGGTATTTAACTAGACTCGTTTGTATAACCATCAAAGGGAATAATGTAAATATGTCCTTGCTGATCAATTTTCAGTTTCAGGACATTCTGTAGTGCGTATGTTGCAGAGCCCCAGCCAAGGTAACTCTGACCAGTAGGTCTACACCACAAACATTTTCAGTGTGACACATGCAATAAAGCCACAGAGCACTCTGCTCTTCAGCACTCAGGAGGCTGTGACATGGTCACCCTACTATTACTACGAATCATTGCTCCAATCCCAATCATACCTGATTAGACATCTAAGGAAACCTGGGTCCAAACACTCCATTCTAGGATTTTTGAATAGAGTCTTGGAGATGCCTAACAGAAACACAGCGCCAACAAACAAACTGGTCATACAAACTCTGAGATATGTTCACAGAGAGCCCATTTGCACAGGGAGGACTGTGTTGTATCTAGACATGAAAGGCCATATGGTTCAGATAAGAAAAAGGTGACTTTAGCTCCTGATGCATTCTAGATTTGTAGTTCCAGGCAGACTCTACAAGGTCTCATTGCTCTTCTTGACTTGGACTCATGAGACAGTCATTCTTTTCCTTATATCACACAATATAACACACATCACCATCCTGATTCTTTACCTATGCTGAATGGATGTATGCTCTTACAAACAGTCCCTGATATTAGGTTATCTAAAGGTCCCTGGGGACCATGTGCCTTCCTTCTGTTTCAGATACCTAGGATAGCCCCCAGGCTAGCTCGATCTGCTGGCCTGCCTTCTTCATAGTGGGAGGAGTGGCTCTATCAGTGACTTTGCTGTGTTATAATAGACACTGTGGCTAAAAGTAGCTTAAGGAAGGTTGTAAGGGCCTATTTCTACTTCCAGTTCCAGATGGATAATAGTTGATCATGATGGGGAAGCATGGCAGCAAGCAGTAGCCATGGCTGCAGGAGCAGGAAGCTGAGAGCTCGCATGTCAATCCGCAGCACAAAGCAAAGAGCAAACTGGAAGCAGGTGAGGCTTTTCTTGAAGCCCATTCCCAGTGGGATACTTCCGCCAAGCAAGGCTATACCTCCTGAACCTCCCCAAACAGTGCCACCAACTGGGGTCTAAGTGTTCAAATGCCCAAGATAATACGGAACGTCCTCATTCAAACCACCACAATCTACTTCCTGACCTCCACAGGCTCATAGAATGATGCGAGATGCGTTTGCTCCGACTTCAAAAGTCCCCATAGTCTTTCACTGGTTTCAACACTATTTAAAAGTCCAAAGTCTCCTCTGAGACTCAGGGCGATCTCTTAATTGTAACCCTTTGTAAAAAGAAAAAAGAAAATTACATGCTTCCAATATCTAATGGCATAGAATCTACACTACTGTTATAGGTTTGAAGAATGTAATCCTTTTATGCCCTTTACATTCAGTTTCCATCTCCAAGTTCCTGCCCTGGGTTCTTACTTCACCTTTCCTTTGTGATGGGCTATGAGATGTTAAATGAAATAATCTCGCCTACAAGTTGCTTTGGTCATGGTGTTTATCACAGCAATAGAAAAATGACTAATAAAGTCACTGAATCCTGCTAATGAAGAAAAAATCCATCTGCTGAGAGAAGAGACCCCTCTGCCTGCTAACGCAATGATGTGCCCGGCAATGTCCACCTTGCCTAGTTCTCTGCTCAGCCTTTCTGTAGCTGGTCATCATGTTGCAGCTACCACCACAGCTCTCCACTCCTCCCACAGTGACCCTGAGATTTCTTTGAACGTCATCAGCTCTACCGGAAACTGAATCTGTTCCAGTCAGAGTCATGTTCATTCTACCTATTACCAAATCCAAAGGACAATTCTCTCAATTTTTATCTTACCTCTCAGAAGCATTAGTGCAGCTGAAATGTACTCCTTCAAAATAGTAAATGTTGAAAAATGGTCCAGAATACCACATTCTGCATCTTTTATTTTTCCATCTCGTTTTCTTTCTCTGCATATTTCTTAAACTTTGATGTTCTTCAGGCTTCTGGGCCCTTGCTACTTTTTTTTTGTTGTTCATTTGTTTGTTTGTTTGATTTTATTCTTGGAGACAGGGTTTCTCTATGTAGCCTTGGCTGTCCTGGACTCTCTTTGTAGACCAGTCTCCCCTTGAACTCACAGAGATCCACCTGCCTCTGCCTCCCGAGTGCTGGGATTACAGGCATGCACTACCACATCCAGTTCCCTTGCTACTTCTTATAGGACAAAGCCTTTATACTTCTCACTGGCTTTCAGGATTTAATGATCTCAATGTTTGTGGGCTAAACCTTTCCAGTCCTGTATAGTTCATCTTAGAGATATTCTCCATTTGGTAACTCTTGCCTGTTGGAAGCATCTCCCAAACCATGCTGACCACATGCATACACACACACACACACACACACACACACACACACACACACACCCTATAATACCCTTCCTTCACCTATGATCCTAACCATTGTGCTAACCCCTTGCTCAAAAATAAATGACCCTCCAATTCTTCATTCCTCTATTCCTCCCCTCATTTTCTCATTTTAGTGCTCACAAAGTTCTACACATTTTTATTCCAAGGATAGGTTACTTTCTCAATCTCCACCACCCAGATATCTATCACCACACTCAACTGTATCAATGCCAAATCTTTGAACTTGTCCTTGACTCTAGGTCTTATGGGGAAATAGACAATTGACATGACAGCATAAAATGTCACCATAAAACCATCTCAGGGCTCTTCATGACCTTAGGACCATGGACACCTTGAATGAACACATTGCAATGACCTTCCAACTGCTGTGACCATGCCATAACTCCATTTCCTATCCTAGCACACTCCTCCTCCTGCCCTGCCACTGGCTAACTCCTGTTCACTCTCGAGGCTCTCCAGTACTTTATTTACTAAGGAACCAGTCTCTCTGACCTGGTAGAGTGACCACAAATCTCACTCCTCATTCCTTATTGCGGGTTCTCATGGCATCATCTAACCAGCACTACTACAGCACTTCCTACCCTGCCTTTGTGCCCTCTACCCTCTCCATTCCATGGCGGCAGTGGCTGCATCTCTCTGGCTTACTGCAGACTCTCCAGTGCCTCTGAATGGCACTCAATAAGTGGTAACTCTCAATGTTTGTATGAGTATTTGCATTGATTCCTAATATGATTTATGAAACACACCAACAAGAAGAATTGAGGACTATAACTACTATATTGCTTACCTACTCAAGTTCTATAACGTCTGGGTGTGTCTCTTAAGAGGACTTGAACATGGTCTTTGATGTTGCTTCTATGCAAGTGACAGGAATGGATCCCAAAGCAGCACACTCACTAGACACAGACTCTACCACTAAGCTAAGCTATAGCCCAGTATCCAAAACTTCAACACAAAGCCAGTAACATTATGGCTTGAATTGGTAGATTTTTTTTTTTTTTTTAGAGGTGGGGTAATATAACCCATCATGAATTAAAACTTTGAACTTCGGGTTAATATGATCATACTTTATAGACTGATTCTCCTGATTAAAATTTTAATAATTATAAGATTATATGTTTTTTAAAGTTAAAGAATCATAGTTGACCCATTTTGTTTCTTCCAGTGTCTGTTGTCTTTCTTTTCCTTTTGATGTAGACAACTTTCCAGAGCACCTAATTACTTTCATTAATGTTTAAGGCATTACTTTAAATAATTTTATGCATGCATACCCATGTATTTACCATGCATATACATATCATTAAAGTATATGTATGCATACATATGTAAGTATTCACACTAATAAACACGCTTGATGTTGACCAAGCTGTTACTCTCAAGAGAGGCTTTTCTAGACAAACTGAACATAGGTTTTCCTTTTATAATTAAAGCATGGGATGGAGACAGTGCCATCCGCCATGTCTGATTTTCCCTTCTCCCTTCTCAGACAGAAGATAAAGGAAACAGATGTATGCAAAGATGAGATTTAAAATCTACACACTGTCTGCTTTAATTACATGTAGAGCATACAGCACAGAACATCAGTTGAGATATGAGAACAGCGCACCTGTCCCATCAGGAGAATGAGGGGCCTGCGGGGGAGTATGACTGAAAAGCCGTTTTTATTAGGTGTATGGTACTAACAGCTAGCTGCCCGGCTGATAAACCCAGGCACAGAGGGGACATCACCAGGCAATGCCATTGTTGTGATTCTTAAACCAAATATGCCTGAAAAGTAAAAGCTGAGGTTTAAGAGTCAAGTAAGAAGTACTTTTAAAACATTAAGGCAAAATTTACAATTTCTCAGGGTCCCAGCCCTAGACAAAGAACTGCGGGCAGGTAATGAGTGTTAGGAGAGGGAGCATTAGGCTCTGCCTCTTCGAAGGATGAGCCTCCTTACTTGGTCAGCCCGAAACACACAAATAACAAAAAACAGAACCAGCAAGTTGTGTGCGTGTGTATGTGTGTGTGTGCGTGTGTAATATATATATTATATATATGCATATATGTGCATATCTTTATGTATGTAATGATGACAATGAAAAAGAGTATATCAACTTGAAGGAGGCAGGGGTTTAAGGGAGGGTAGCAGAAAGGCGGTAGAGGGGGGGAAGGGAGAAGGGAAAGTGATGTAATTCTATTTCAATTAAAAATATAATTTTAAAAAGAGAAATACATAGTGCTAGGGATGGAGCTCAGTTAGTGCTTGGCTATCATGAATAAAACCTTCTGCCCAAACCCCAGATTCTCCTAAGTCAAGGCATGCTGCCACACACTAGCATGGTAGCCCTTGGGAAATGGAAGTGCGAGGGAGTACCAGAAATTTAGGGTCACCTTTGGCTACATAGTAATTGTGAGACCAGCCTGGACTACATTAAAACTTATCTCAAAATTAAGAAATAAATTTAACTTGGATTCCTGTTATATAACAATGAGAAAATTTTAGAATGCAGGAAACATGCAGAGATACTCTCTTTCATGGCCACTTATATACTTGGTGCCCCCTGGGGTTTGTGAAATACTCTTGAATGGAGTATAGGGTATAGTATACTCCTTCAGGGAGTATAGACTTCCTTGAAGATAGAAAAAAAAAACAAAAAACAAAAAACAAAAAAAAAACAAAACAAAGCAAAGCAAAGCAAAACAACCCCCCCAAAACTTTCCCTATCTGCCAGTTTTATTTGCCTTCTTCACACCAGCCCTTGAACATTCTGTCTGCCCAAATGCCCCAGTATTTTGAGAAACCCTAAGCACACTATGGCAACACATAAGACCTGAAATCAATCAATGGTACTGTTTCCTGAAATGGCCTTCAAGCATCTACAGGGAACCCAAAAGGTCGACAGACAGATATGCTAACCAATCATGTACCTTGACAGCTTTCTCCCTCAGGAACTCTACAGCACAGTGAGTGCCCAGCAGGTCAAGGGATTGGTGATCTGTCTTTGTAAAATCTCATGTCTGGAATTCCCCTCTCCCAGCTTCCAGGAAGGAAAGCCCTTTTCAGCCCCTGCTGAGAGCTGGAGCTGGGCCTTTGTCATTAAGGTAACTAGAGATCTGACATGGGTAAAGTGTCTCATCTCTGCTTCTCCTGGCATGTACTCTCGAGCCATTACATCTCCCCTCTCTGAGAAAGAATGCAGAAAGACAGAAGGTGATGGACAACATCAAATAGCATTATGAAAACAAAAACTAATGCCCAATCACTTGTTCCACATTGGGCTATAAAACACTTCACGGCTTTACATCCTTGGAAGGCAAAGGATTCAATGAAAACTTATAAGGAACACATACATCCAGAGTGGCTTCCCTAATGAACGATCTACAACTGGCTAGCTCAAACCAATACCTGGCATGTCAGTTGGCAAAGTTCATGGCTAGACCTCAAAGAAATCCTTTGTGAACCCCAGAGTCCAATGTTGTCATTAGGAAACCTGGAATGTAATTCTCCAGAAGACAGGCGGGTGGAGGAGAACTATAACCATAGAAGTGAATTCACAGATTTCCAGACCTGTAGGCAAGGATCTCCTTGAGATACTTTTATTTGAGCTTTTACCCTTTCCCTTACTCCTGAGGACAAACATTCAAAGCTTGAAGCTTGCAAAATATACATTCAGAGTGGAGGGATCAGATACAGTTCGGTTCAGAGTGGAGGGATC
>CAJQZJ010010411.1:224377-251453 GCA_907164525.1 Lophiomys imhausi
GTGTGTGTGTGTGTGTGTGTGTGTGTGTGTGTGTGTGTGTGTGTGTGTGTGTGTAGCGGTTCTGGGGGCACTCATGGCTTATTATTTTTCCAATTATGTTTTAAGAATGGGTTTATTTTTACAGAGACAGAAAAATCTATGAACTTTCATTTTAAGTTGATGTAAGGATGTATCGCTGAAAATAATAAGATCCACCTTTAAGTACATACATGCACAAAGATATGGCAGAGAACTCATACCTAATTCTGTTTCTAAACCCCTTAATCTTGACACCAAATCAACATGGGCATTTAGGATACTGCCTGTTGTGGATACAATAAAAATTTAGCACATTGATTTAAGGTTGACTTTCTCCTTAGAATTTTAAATTATATACATATATGCATATTCTAAATTTTTAAGGTGATGGCTCTTTGTATTTTGGTTCACTTTTATGACATTTACTTTAAGGTCTCCCCACCACACACACTTAGTTTGTAATTAGACACAGGTTTATTGTAATCGAATTCTAGTTTTGGTAATTTACTAATGAAAAGTTAACTCGTGTGGTAGATTATAACTCCACATTCAAGGAAGTCCATCTGTGTGAGGCAGGTTGAGAATGTGATGACAATGCCCACACTTGGGCTACAGAAAGTTTGAAACAGAATCACAGAGAAGTTATTTTAAGACACATGCTAATCAAATCTGCCTTGTAAACCTCTTTAAAGAGCCACTCAAGGCCCCATGTATGTATGGCAAGCAGGGAGAAAGCAGAGGACAGCCAGCAGGTAGGAGTAAACATGGTACAGAAGCAAGCTGGCTCTGTGCCTTGATCTCAGTGCTCAATGTTCTTCAAAGTCTCCTTCAGAAAAATGTGCAAATGGAAAAGGAATGTGACTGGTTCTGGTTTCCCAAGCCATGAATCTCAATTCTGTCCCTTCAGTGAGGACTCCTCCAGGCTTACTTACCTGAAGGAATGCCTTGATCTTTGTGAATGCAGTGGTTTTGACAGGACTGATGTTTGCTCACTGTGAATGGGCTAGTGTAAACTTGGCAATCTTAACATTTTTGTGGGATTGTCTTTCTCCTGCTTGCTTTCTTCCTTTCTTCCCTTCCTTCCTTCCTTCCTTCCTTCCTTCCTTCCTTCCTTCCTTCCTT
Organism: Lophiomys imhausi; assembly: GCA_907164525.1. Lineage (NCBI taxonomy): Eukaryota > Metazoa > Chordata > Mammalia > Rodentia > Muridae > Lophiomys > Lophiomys imhausi. The sequence goes on from CAJQZJ010010411.1 coordinate 225,518, forward strand.
CTTTCTTTCCTTACTTCCTTCCTTTTTTTAGCTTTCTTTTTTTCCTTTATTTTTTATTTCTTCAAGTTACATCTCAATCGCAGTCCTCTCCTTATTCCTCCTCCAGTCCCACCCTCCCACCCTCAACCCCCCATTCTCTTCCCTTTTTTTTTTCTTTTAAGTTTAAGGTGTATCTTATTTCCCCCTACAGTTTCCCCTTTCAGTCCAACAAATGGCTCTTTCTCTTATAATAACAAATACAATACAGTACAACACAGGTAATTAGGCCACAGTTATGAGGGTTATATGGCTTAATGTACATTCCCAATGACCAGTCCATATGTATTTGGTACTTGACTTTAACATTCTACTATCTAAACATCTCCATGAGTTTAAAGTTCTATATCTGACTCAACATTCATACTAACTTGCAACACAATTTTAAAAGTATCTTCTTAGATCTATAACACTCTCTTGACTCCTAAACAACTCAAAATTAAATTATGAGACTCTAGCTATCTGTTCTTCAACCACCTCAGAGACCTGAGAGGGATAAATATATCTGATTTTATAGGAAGTACAGGGCCTGCAGCTTCCCAAACTAAGAAATGACATACCTGGACAGTTCCCATTTTCTCTCCATACATTACAGCATCACTCTTCAGTCATTTGGCCCCATTTCTCTGACAGACATTGATTGTAGAGCAGGGGTCATGAAGGACTTACCTACCCTGTCTTGGCAGAGCTAGGCTGTCGACTTGCCTGCCTTCCTTTTTAAAAATTGTTCAGCAAATCTTTTTGATGTAGAACTCCCTCGCACTGTTTGTCACTTGCTTATAAATATACTTCTCACTTTATCTCCTTTTCAGTACTTTTGTCTCAGTGTCTTTCTTTAACAATTTGTAGATACTTGTGTTTTGTATTTTAAAACACTCAAAGCAATTTCTGATTAATTTGGCTGCTTGAATTTCAGAATTTTTTTTCAAAAGGTAGATTTAACAATCATAATGTGATAATTATGAGGGTGTCTACAGAGTGAAAGCTGGCCATATTTTAATAACTGTAAATTAATAAGTTTGGAAAAACCAGTGAGTTTTTACAAATTAAAGCACAAAAATCTTTCTTGGGCATTTTCTACAATCTCAAAGTTAGAATTCTATGAAAGAATTTTTTTTAAATGCTAATATTTGTTTGGGGTTTAGTAATAAAACACAACTCAATGAGTAAGTAAATTTAATCTAGATAACAATTACTGAATATTCCTAACAAGTTACATCTCTAATTAATAGAGTTTCTAATTCACTTCAAATCCAGGTCAGAAAGATTCTTAGCTTTTATTTTAAAAGTAAAATGTAATATAAAGAAAATAATTTATTGTGAATGTTAATCTTGACATTTTGATGCTTCAATGGACAACCCTGAATTTTACATTAACTTTAACAAAGGAATTAATTAAAGGCTTAAAAGGAGCTATTAGTAATATTGGTACTTAAATTGGAGTCTGTAGTCTATTTGTGATGCCATGTTTTCTTTCTTTCTTTCTTTTTTTTTTTTCCTCTCCTAAATTTACTTTGGAATGACTAGAGTGTAGAATTCTTTCATAGACACCTGGCTACTGTTCCTGAAGAAATCCAAAGGATGGGTCCTGGTTCATCTAGTCCCTTTGTGCCATGTTGAAACTGTTTGCACACGAGCTTGAGTTTATGCATATTCTTACTGGTGTTAACTGGAAGGTAGTGGCAAAATTTGAGTCCTCCATTGACTCCACTTTTCACTCAAAGAAACAGATTCCATGTATTGTATCTATGCTCAAAAAAGAACTATACTTTTATCACTAAAAAAAAAACCCAAAAAACAAAAAAAAAAAACAGAAAAAAAAATTCTTTCATAGAAACACGATTAGCCTTGGAAACAAGAAGGAAAGGAGTAGCTATCCAAGGTTGAATCCTTATGCTCACCTTGACCCTGCAGCGCCATGATGAGACATCTGTTTTTGTTTTCAACACTTATAGATATCAGCAGTCCCCAATTTGAAAACATTGTGTAGCATGAATATTTGCCAGTTGGTTTTAAGGAACTTTCCATGGAACTCTCCATAGAAAGGAACTTGTAAATGTTGCTTTGTCTTGCCAGTCTCCTGTGTAGGGCTTTACAGAAGTCTAAATTGTGGGGAAATACTGTTGCAATGTCATTAGTCAAAGTAGCATTAAATTAGAAGTTTTCATTCATTTTGAAAGTTGGGGATTGAAGCAAAAAATGTATTTGAGAGAAGAGATGTAATCATAGTCTCAGAGAAGTTTTAAACCAATTTGCAGGGTGATGTATGGAAGTTCTCAGATGTAGTGTTCATGAGATTGACAGAGAGTCTGAATAAAATAAGCCTATAAAGTGCCTGGACAAGGGTTTGAGTGAGGAAATTATTACAGAAGACTTTGTATGCTCTTGATTGTGTGACCATGGCACATGAGTTGCCTGTGTTCTGTGAGTCTCATATCTTATCTGCTGCATTGCTGTGGATCTTAAGCAAAATGTTTGAACTAATGTCTGGCAGAGTAGGCATCCAAGGACTGTGAATTTCTCCCTTTCCCTCATAAAGGAGTTAAATGTTACGACTGGTGAAAGAACAGTATCTGTAGGCTTCTCTAAAAGAAGATCCTAAAGGAAGGGGCAGAAAAGACACTATGGATGTGTCATTCTTCAACCCCTATTCTTCGAGTAACTCCTACCAGAGAAGAAGGGATTCACAGGCACTGCCACTTAGGTGTGCCTTGAAGAGCACTGTGTGCTATTTTCACACTCTTCGTGGAAGCAAGGGCAATTCTAAGGCTCCCAAAACCTTGGGAAAATGTGAGTGATGGCAAAGTCTCAAAATGAGCAAAATGACATTCATGGAAATGCTTGAAGAATCTGAAGCTGGGGTCTTAGGGCAGAAATTCTTCATAGGGGAATGTTAACAACAATCATTATGGACGCTTGTATATCAAATGTTTGAATTTTACGACTTGAGAAGATACAATTTCAACAGAGTGAAACAAAGACCAAGTCTCCCTCCAAGACTAGAGAAAGATAATTTTTTCCTTTCTTAGTTTTCCATAAATTAGATATATTTTATCTAATTATAGATAGTTATATGAAGTAGTTCTTTTTCTTTAAAAAAAAAAAAAAGAAAAACCATTTACTCCATTCTATTTCGGAAAAGATCATATGCTGTTCCAGAAAAAAAAGAAAAAGAAAACTCAGAAATGAAACATTTTTGATACATTACTCTGTCCAATTGAAATATTTTTCATGAAATAAAGTGTAATGAAACCACATGTGCCCATTCTCATTTTGGAGAAATTATCTACAAACATGACACGAGAACACTTGGCTTCCCTCTTTCATTGCAAAATAAACATGCTGTTTGTACAGCATGTTCAGTGTTTCTTATTGTCCTTGAAGATAGAATCTTGACTTCACTCTGGGTCTCTGTGACTAGGAATTAACTTGTGGTTCTTTGTTGATATAGCTTAGTTTTTCAAGTTCATTTGGTTCATTTATGTCTTCTGCAACATATAGATTCACTTAGAGACAAAGGCAAATTGCATGTGTGTTGCAGGCAGCGCCTGAGCAGATTGTACTTGCTGAATGTGTGACTGGCAAACTATTCATTTGGCAGAATGACAAATGTCCTGAACTCTGACGATATGTGAGTATGTGTGTGTGTGTGTGTGTGTGTGTGTGTGTGTGTGTGTGTGTGAGAGAGAGAGAGAGAGAGAGAGAGAGAGAGAGAGAGAGAGAGAGAGAGAGATTGCTGTAGGAAACCAAAGGAGAGAAGTTCAAATCACTGACCCATGTGAATAATAGATTTAATTGACTGGAAATGGCAGGGTCTCATATATAGTTTCTCAAAATCATTGGAGATTACTCATTATCTCATTACGTACTCAATTTTACCCCAAATATTAAATGGATATAATACATTCTATGATTATAATACCATGATGCCCTTTATAACAATCAACAAGAAATGAAAATGCCCTAAATGGCATTCAATTTGCATTGTTAATATTAAAATCCATGTATATGTCTAGCAAGCAATTAATTTAATATACTTAAAGTAGGTATCATAAAGAATTTATTAAACCTAGAACTAATTTCATTTATTTCATAAATAGTATAGAGTAAATTATGATAAAAGCAAGAAAAACTTGTTTGCAAAGGTTCTTGGTTACTATAAAGTTATTTATAGTGTGTCATTAAGTGAATTTTATTAATTGTAGGTGATTTAATTTTCATTTCTTTAAAAAATGTTTTAGGAATGTAAAATGGTACAGCTGCTGTGGAAACCAGTCTGGCAGCATCTCAAAAGGATAAATATAGAGTTACCATATGATCTGGCAATTCTACTTCTAGGTATACAGCCAAAAGAACTGAAAATATATATGCATACAAAAGTCTGTGTATGAAAGCTCATGGTAACCGTATTCATGATAGGCAAAATGTGGCAACAGCACAAATGTCCACAGAGTGATGAATAGATAAACAAATGTAAATCCACAGGAGAAAAATATATCCAGCAAAAAACGGACTATGGTAGTGACACACGGTACAAGGATGTAATAACTATACTACCCTACAGCTGCTAGTCACAAAGACCACAGGAAATGTCTAGAATAGGGACACACACAGGGACAGGAAGTCAGTGACTGGTTATCTGGGGGCAGAGTGGATGGAAAGGTGGAGGGTGAGCATTAGAGGAAGGAAGGGTTTGTGGACAGTGATGGCTACCCAATAGTGAATACATTAAAATAGCTATTCAATTTTAGGAATTTGTTTATATGTGAATTATAGTTCAGCGAGTATTCAAAATGTTTTCCTTTCAGAACTGGCTTATAAGATTCGTTAGAACCATGACATATCCAGTATGAGATGAAGTTGACACACTAAATAGAGACATTAAATATTACAGTCCAAGAACTAATAAGTAAATATCTCCCCAAACAGAAATCACCACTTTCTCAGCTTGAGAAATACATATCCTTTTGTCAAACCAAGGGAATGTTTTAACATTGTGAGTCATCTCCATGCTATACACTTATCCTTATTAAATAAAACGTAGACAAGTAACACCGTTCACATTTTTGATGCATGGAGACTTACCGTTAACTGTACTCCCTGCATTATGGTAAAGAAGATGTTTCCAGGAGAACTTGATTGTGCTATGCAGCTTATAGGCAACATGATGCAGAGACAGAAGTTGGGTTAGCAACCAGAGGACATTAGTTTCTTCTGAAACTACTAGAGATTTCTTTCAACTGAACTGATTATGAAAATCAAAACAAATATCAATGTATACTGGAGGCTGGTGAAGCAGTGAGGAATCACAATGAATAATTATTTTACCATGATAAAAACCATGTAATATTTCATAGTATTATCCATATTAATGGAATTATACATTAATATACATAATAATACATTGAGAACACATGGAGAATCTACCATCAGAATCCCAATGCAATAGTAATAGAACGTATGAATAAAATGCATACATGTCTTCAACATCCTTATATCAACAATTTAAAATATTTTAGAGAATTTTCTGGTCTATTTTAAGAAAAATATGAATATTTCATAGGATCTACTATCACATTTATAGCAGAACATCTGTATCAGAGTCTTCTGTGTTCATCTGATTCTATCAAAAGAGAAATCACTCACTGTCATGTGATCCTTCGATAATATCAATATCAGAGCATCCTGTGGTTTGATTCTGCATGTGTAGAGCATTCATTCCTCATGAAAATTACATTTCTTCACCCTTGAATTGGCCTTTTAATTATTTTATATCCCTATCACAAATCTATCATCTATATCTATTATGGAGAATTCAAAATACATAGATCTTTAAGAAGGAAAATGCTTAAAATTCTTAGGATATTGTTTTGCATATCTTTTAAAGTGGTGGTTTTGGTTTCAGTGTACTCGCAGGAACATTGTTTTTCTGGTATCCTCCTCCTGCTTCCCTGATTCTTATAGAAAAAAAAAAGTATTTGTAATGAGTAATAGTTCTCTTCCCTTCCTGACCTTGAATGCTGATGGATGTGTAATCTGTTTGCTGAAAGCAGTGTTCTCATTTTTTCAAAGTGATCATCATCAGGAAAGGAGACTTTCTAGCCCAGATCTCCTTTTTCTACTCAGATATGCTTATGATTCTTTTAACCATCTCTCTCTCTCTCTCTCTCTCTCTTTTAAACTTTCCTTTGATGCCAGGTCATTTAAAGCTAGTAGCTCTTTTCTTCTTAGTATAGTTTTGCTAAAAATAAAAAAGGATAAATAAAAACTCTAAGGATAAGGAAGAGAAACAATTCATTCTTATCTCTTAGAAATAAACAGACTATCTTTTCATTCAAAATATTCTGCATTAAAAAAATACTGAAACACATAAGTATCATGTTGTTAAGTATTCAGGTATTATTCTTTTTCAAACTGTGGGAACCTGACACACAAATCCTCAGAACTAGTCGAGAGGATCTGTCCCCCTCTGCTTTCTTTCTTGCCTGTTCTACTTTCCTGAGCAGATTTGAATTTTACAAGCTTTGGGGGACCAAAATCATGTAGCTGAATTTCCTTCCTTGTTATGGTTTGCTCTTTCCTTTGTCTGGCAGTTTCAATTCAATTAAGAATGTTCGTTTGCTTTCTCATTTTGTTTTGTCTTACCCTCCACATACTATATCCAGATAGGAAACACTGGATCATTAGTCCTTCCCAGTCTCTCAAAACAGATTTGTTGATGCTAATTTCTCCCTTCAGCTACTGCTTTTCCTAAAAGATAAAGATTTAGGACCTAGGCATGGAGCTTGACAGAGTGTTTGCGGAAGCATGCACAGAAGCATGAGGTTTGATCGCCAACACCCCATAACTTGAACATTGTGCTACATGCCTGTAATCCCACCAGTTTGGAGGTGGAGGCAGGGAGGACCGTGGATTCAAGGTCATTCTTGACTACACGGCAAGTTTCATGGCAGCCTTGACTACAGGAGACCCTATCACAGGATAAAAAAGAGTTAACGCTTACTTCTTCTGGACACTGCCTTCCAGGAGTCTCATAGAATACTCAAGTTGCCCTGTATTTTAGTAAAACCGAAGTAAGTGCCTCACTGTTTACATATCACCTGCGCCCAAGGAGAGAAGTGGAGATCTGAAGTGCAAGGATAAAATTCACTGCAATGCTTTTTCCAAGTTAATGAAAAACTACACACTATGGGAACAATGAGACTGAATTAGCCTGCAAAATAAATAGAACACACTGTTTTCTATTTCTCTTCTTCATTTAGTGCAACAGAAAGAAAAAAAGCTGTGTTATGAACTGTTTTGGGAAAAAATGTTTTTGTCTGTATATGCCTGAGTGTCTCAAAGATGTCCGGACCACAGCTTCATTTCTAGCTCCCCAAGTTATCTCAGCATTTTATTTTGAAAAGAGGTTATTTTTTTTTTACCCCTGCCCTCCAACCTTCTTAAATTCTGTGGTTCATAATTTCAATAAATGCCTTGCCAATTTTGATAAGCACCTTCCCACTGCCTCAAAGTTTCGTTCCTTTGTCTTTTTGTCACCTTTATCTGGCAAAATCTCCATTCCTAGGGAGCCTCTACTTTTTCAGTGTCTTCACCCTGAGAGCCCAGTCGTAGTGGAAAAAGATGAACTCCTACAACCTCAGGTCAGCCTCTGTGGGTGCTGGGAAGATTGCATAGTCAGGAAAGTGCTTGCCTCAGAAACCTGAAGACATGAGTTCAATTCCCAGAACACGTGCACAAAAGCTGGCCTTGGTAGTACTTGTTTGAAAGCCCAGTACTACAGCGGTAGAGATCGGGGAGTCCCTGAGGACTGCTGCTCAATTAGTCTAGCCTAACGGGTGAGCTCTAGGTCAGCACGAGGCCATGTCGCAAAGGAGGTGTGCGTGGTGTTCCTGAGGATGACACCTAAAGATGTCTTTTGCTCCTTGCACTCTTGCACCTCGCCCTCCCTCTCCCTTTCCCCTGCCTCTCCCTCCCCCCACACATCTGTGCACATACACATATACTAAAAATGAAACAAAATCAGGCCCACCCACAGTACTCTCTGCCTGGTGTTATATGGTCTAGTCATTTTTTTTTTTTTTTTTTTTTTTTTTTTTACTGTGCATAATACCATCAGAGTTTCTCCGAGCTCCTCTCTTCTGTATTCTGGTGGGCTGGGTACAATTCCGTCCCAACACCCAGGGGACACTTGATAATGTCAAAAGATAGCTGGAGACCTGGTATCTAGTGGGGAAAGGTCAGTATAGATAGTCTCATGCAATATAGAACTGTCTAGCCAAGATGTCAGTATGCCAAGGTTCTGATACACTCGTTGGCCATTGGTACTTTACAAATACAAGCCTTCCTGAACAGAGCAAATAGCAGCCTCATCTTTTCTGTTTCAAATACAAAGACCTTGCATATTTCTGCGCTTAGTCTCACTTCCTCTTACGATAGCAGGGCTGTGCACTTCTGGACAAGGCCAAACCTGCGACCTGTGCAAAGGCTCTTATAGCATCTCACTTCTCTGTAATGTTGTATATGTATTATTCATTTTCTGCTTATAGTCTGTTTGCCTTTTGATTTTTAAACATAATAAGATTTCGACTGAAAACAAAACAAGTTTTTAGTACCTTCCCTCCAAGTACAGCCATGTCCCCTCTTTACAAGTCTTTCTCCAAAGAGTTGTTACTGATGACAGCTGTGAACCATTCCTCAATTCCCACTCAAACTCGGTTTAACTCCAGCCGGGCTTCTGGCCTTGTCACTGCACTGGAACTACTCTAATGAAAATCACTATTGCCCTTCCAGTTGTAAATATCTAACAATTTTCAGCTTTACTAGGCTTCAGCTTTCAATGATACTGGTCACTCCAGCTTTCTGAAATAGCCTTCCCTTAATTTCAGTGACCCAATAGCATCTTGGCTTTCAGAAGTTTCTGACATTTCCCATGTTTCCTGTGGAGTTAGCCTACCTCTGGCCTTTAAATGTGTGCATTTTCTTAAGGCCATGTCCTAGAGTTTCACATCTTCTCAATTTTCACCCTCTTCCTACCCAATACTTGGCCATTGCTCCATTTAGCACATATATGCAAAATGTTTTCATTTTCATACGAGGATTTTGGTTCAGTGTTCCAGTTTCACATCTAGATAACTAGTCACCTTTGTGTTTGTTTGTGTGTCCAAACATCAAAGTCTCAGCATAAGTCTCTTGATAGTTGCTTCATCCTTAGTGTGTCCCCTTTTCATTTCCTTTCCAAGAGGTAGTTTCCAGTAGTTTACTATTTAATTAAGAAGAGCTTGTGTCCTCCCTCTGACCCCCACTCCCCTAGGACAGGACTAGGGCCTTTCTGATTGTTTCTTTGCTTCTTGAGCAACTGATCCAAAGGCAGGGTGCTCTTGAGCATTTCTTCCAGGTTTAAGTGCCAACCATGGTTTTCAACTGCCTTGACTGCGCCGAGGTTGGGAGATATTTATGGTTCCTCTGAGGAGTGGCGTTTCCATGGAAAGTACCTTTCCCCATCCCTCATCCAAACTCTTCAGGAACAACTCTTTCACAATCAACTCATTTTCATCCAAAAACTATTTAGATTGATATTGAAATGTGCCAACCCCCAATAAATATTGGGTATGATAACTATTACTGACAGAATCTAGAATCACCAGAGAGGTAGGATGCCTATGGGAGATTATCTTGTTTACGCTAATTGAAGAGGGAAGACAGGCCCACTGTGGGCGGCAAGGTTTCCCAGGACTGGGATGGTGGATTGTATGAAGGGAGAAGTTGAACTAAGCAAGCACAGATATTTGTTACTCTCTGCTTCTCAACTGTGGATACAATGTGACTAGCTACAACAATTTCTTGCCCCTGTGACTTTCCTGTCTTGGGGTGCTGAGCCTCCAAATAGTGAGCCCGTAAATTCTGTCTCTCTTTAGTTGTTTTTGTCAAAGAATATCTTATCATGGCAACAGGAATATGGAGGGTGCGGGTATGAAAATTTAATCCTGATTTTCAGAGAAAATTCTGATAGTTAAGTATCTGAATGTTTTGTTTTAGTTAATATTGCGGATTGTAATTTTAGGTCATTTAATTTAATAATCTTTGTTTTTTGTTATTGGTTTTTTTTTTTGGTTTTTTGAGACAGGGTTTCTCTGTGTAACCCTGGCTGTCCTGGACTCACTTTGTAGACCAGGCTGGCCTGGAACTTGCAAAGATCCACCTGCCTCTTCCTCCCAAGTGCTGGGATTAAAGGCGTGCACCACCACGCCTGGCTAATCTTGGTATTTTTTAACAGCAGCAAAAGAATAAAATTCTACTCATGGTCTGGGAGATAATTTTGCAACAACTGGTGAAGAATTCAAACAATTTACTGACTATATACTGGCAATAGTGTGGCCTGAACACCAAAACTGCTGTGGAGGAAGATGGTGTGGGGCGAATTTATGACTAGAGGGAGTAACTGGTAGGATTTGAGTCATTTCATTCATGAATGGAATATCTTTACTAATTTGATCAGCCTATGCATTATGTTAGAGAAAATAATCTTTGGGGCTTTTGAGAAGACACTGTGAGAGAATGCTGGTTTGCCAAAAGGGTGGTGTATATTTGACATTTGATGTATTTATTTGTTTTTAAATTTTATTTATTTAATTTTTTTCAATCCAGTGTTTTAACCTAATTCTATTTGGTGGCATTCTTCAGTGAACAAAGCCCTGTGTGTGTTAAATGCTCAGTGTCTCATTCCTGACGTTGAAGACGTTAAAACATCACTCTTCTTGTCCCTTAGAGTGAGGAAGTAAGAGTACAATCTGTTCAGTGACTATCGTGAGGGATAGGAAACTTGACTAGGGAACATAAGGATGAAGGTTGGATTGGGCTTAACCTTTGGTGGTATGAGTTTTGTAGGGAGTGAAAGAATGGGAATTTGTTCCTTATAGTTCTGGATGCTAGAAAAGAGCTTGTAATCTCATCTTGGGCAATGCCTGTCTTTCTGGCCAGCTTCTCATTGTGCCCTTGTGCAGTTGTGTCTTTCTCTAGGAATGCTTGAAGAGGAGAAAATGTAGGGAAAGAAAAAGAAAGTGGGAATGGTATTTCTTTTGTAAAAGAGCCATTGATCCTGTAGAGTTAGCCCAATCCATAGGATTTCATTTGACCCTGCTGTTCTCCAAATACAGTTACATTGAGGTTTAAGACTTAAGAATTTTAGAGGAGATACAATGTAATCCATTAGCAACTGACCAACCAAACTGCCAAAAAGGATTAGAATTCCTTTTCCATGTCCTTATAATGCTATCATCCTGTCCTCTTTCTTAGAAAACTTATCGTGGGGTTACATTTCTCAGTACATTCGCTTAAATCGTACTGCATGTAAAAACAAAAGTGCACCTGATATACCCAACTCACCCTAGTTTGGCCACTCAGTGTGTTGCTAAATGTCAGTTGGCTATGCTCATGGGCAGGTGACAGAGAGCTGTGGCTTACAGGTACCCAGCATTGTGCAAACACACAGAGATATTCTCTTATATGATCTGAGATCAAAACTTGAGTTCTTGTTTCTAATGAATATGTACTTCTTTTTTTTTTTTCACATATTCCTGAAAGAATGTGTACTTCTTGGAATGTTTCAAAAGTAGAAAAAAAAACACTAAGTGAAACCATTTTGAACTGGGGGCCACCTGGGTAGTCATGGCTACAGATAATGTGTACTTGTCTGATGTGGGACTAATGTCTTGTGTCTCAGTAAATTCTTTGGGGATGCGGCCTTGTTTAGCCTTGCTTACCAATGTTTCCTTCTAAGAACTGCCTTGAACCAATCTGGAGAAACATAATGGTTGGCTTATGTTTTACTCTAACAGAAGCTACTAATGGCTAGAATAGGATGGTTGGGGGCTCCCCCAATCTTTCCCCCCCTATGATGATGACAGCTCATCTTAAACAAAAATTACCACTCAAGTTTTGTCCTTTTTGGACAGCATTCTGTCTACAGTTGAAGCAAGGGGTTTTTCTTGCCAAGAGATAGGCTTTCCACTAATTCAACCATCTCCCACTGGAGATTCTTCAATGCTCATCATCTACTTGGAGTAGAATAGGGGGTGCCGTCAGGAGCTGACATGTCTCGATATCAAAAAAAAATCTTAAGTTAAGAAAACATCTTTGAATGCCATATTCTGCAGATCTATTGAGGTTTTTGAAGATCCCATATCTATCTCTTATATTCAGATAAGCAAATGTTGCTTGTCTCTTAGCAACTTGATTTCTGATTAGCTTAGATAATAACTGTGATAGACTGTCATAGTACCGAACAAAATGACAAGCTTGAATGACTATTAGTTTGCATTTCTTAATTATCCTAAACAGTTTATGACAGTTGCTAACAAAAGGCCAAAACTTCGCATTTCATTTTTAAGCATTACTAGGTACAATACCTTTAAAAAGCGTTACCCTTAATTTTGTAACAATATACAAAGATCAATACCAATGTGGCCAAATATAATCTTAATTTTGTATCAATATACAAAGATCAATACCTAGTAGTCCAATACAATCTTAATTTTGCATCAATATATGAGGGTCAATACCATTGTGGCCAAATATAATATTAATTTTGTATCAATATACAAAGATTAATACCGATGTAGCCCAATGCAATCTTACTTTTGCATTAATATACAAAGACCAATACCAATTTAGCCAAATATAATGTTAATTTTGTATCAACATACAAAGGTATAAGGGCATATTCAATAATCTGTCCTTTTTTCTTGATCTTTCCTATATCATGTCTATGTCCCATTTTTTTCTCAAGTCTATTTACTCCTACATAGGACAGAAAGAAGGATACAGAAAAGAAAAAGAGAGAAGTGCCTTGGTCTAACCTCCAAAATCTATTTAACAAGACCATTTAACAGCCTATAATCTCTTCCCCTAAATAACAAGATTTTCTATTATCCATCAAATGACCAAAAGGGGGAAAACACCCTCCCCACCTTCTGGGGATGGGACGTCGCTCTCTTAAAATGACTTCCTGCTGATTTGGGACGTAGTAAACCTGTGTGGGGCCCAAATAAGAATGGAAAAATGGTTAAAAATGTTAATAGAATCATTTGATGTTCAGTCCTTTTGTGCTCAGCTATTTAAATGCCTTAAGAAGTTCATAGACAGAAGCTGAACTTCAGGGCTTTACTGAAGTTCTGGCTGGAGCAGTCTGTGGAGCTGAACAATCTTAGCCATTTTGAGTTGTTGTGGTTGTAGACTTTTGAGGAAACAGCTATTGAGGAAGTCTGCAAGGCTGGATCGTCTGGGCTACTTATCTTCCTTGGTGTCTGATCTGTTTTCTTCTGAGGTTTCCATTGTCCAGTTGTCCCTGGATTCCTTGGATGGATGCTTTAAATCTCCTGAAAAGATAAGAACAGAACCCTGCCCTAATCCTAACTCTGGGACACTACCCTTTTTCGGGGAGGGGGAGGTTGGGGGTCAGATAATATTTTTCCTGGAGCAAATTTGTTTTTTTGACAATATAAAAAGTATTATCTTTCAATTCAGATTAAAGAAGAAATTATTTTGATATTTTGGAGCTACACAAACCTTTAAGTGTATATATTTTGAGATCTCAAAGGACAATTTGTTTGAATTTCAGCATGCCTTTTATAAGTAGCTTTTAAACTTAAATCCTTCCAAATCCTATGTTCCCATCTCTGCATTCTAAGTATAGGGATCAAAGACATGTGGTTCCCAACTAATGGGATTAAAGATGTGCTCCATCACCCCTGGATTGAAGTTTTTCTCTATTTGAAGTTTGCTTTGTGTCAGTCTAACCTTGAACTCTGAGATCTGCAGGTTTCTGTCTCTAGTGTTTTGGGATTAAGGGTGTATCCTTCCCAAATGATGGGAATTAGAGTGTGCACCATCACCACCTTGTTCCTTGTAACTCTAGAATTTATAAGACAACTAACTCTATAGTGATCCTCCTGACTCTGCTGGAGATAAAGGCATGGGCTAACACCCCGCATTTCATGTATTTTATACCTTAGCTCTAAGTTTTTTCAACTCTTGGAGGTTTATAAAACTAGGTTAAACAGCTGTAACCTTTAATTTATTTACAGCATTTTAAACCTGTTACCTGCTTTTTAATGCCAAACCATGAAAATATCCTATATATCTACAAAAAAAAAACCTTTTAAGCTGCTATCAAGTTTGTGTAATCTATGTGGCTACCTGCAGTCCAACATTCTAATCTGAAATTAAGACCATTTTCCTTTCATGCTACTAAAGCAAGTATACCTTTGGTAAATTAGTTTGAAAATTTTATATTGTATTTTTTAAGCTTATTAACTCTTTTCTTAAAATGTATTATTTTGTTTTCTCAAGTTGCTTCTAGAACATAGTTTCCTCCCTCCTCCCCTCCTGGCCCCTCCCTTCCTCTCTCCTTCCCTCTTTCCCTCCCTCTGTCCCTCCCTCTCTCCCTCCCTCCCTCCCTTCTTGTTCTGCCAAGACAGGGTAGGCAAATCCTTCATAATTCCTGCTTTACAATCAATGTCTGTCAGAGAAATGGGGCCAAATGGCTGAAGATTGATGCTGTAATGTATGGAGAGAAAATGGGAACTGTTCAGGCAGCCACTGGTATGTCATTTCTTTCTTTTGGAAGCTGCAGATCCTGCACTTCCTATATAATCAGATATATTTATCCCTCTCAGGTCTCTGAGGTGGTTGAAGAATAGATAGCTAGAGTCTCATAGTTAAATTTTGAGTTGTTTAGGAATCAAGAGGGTGTTCTGGATCTAAGAAGATGTTTTTAAAATTGTGATACAAGTTAGTATGAAAACTGAGTTAGATATAGAACTTTAAACTCATGGAGATGGTTAGATAGTAGAATATTAAAGTCAGGTGCCAAATACATTTGGACTGGACATTGGGAATGTATGGTAAGCCATATAACTCTCATAATTGTGGCCTAATTACCTCTGTTGTTTTATATTGTAATTATTATTATAAGAGAAAGAGCCATTTGTTGGACTGAAAGGGGGAGCTGTTGGGGGGAAAAAGATATACCTTAAACTTAAAAAAAAGGGAAGAAGATGGGAGGTTGAGTGGGAAGAAGGTGGGAGGGCAGGACTGGAGGGGGGAGTAGGGAGGGGGTTGTGATTGAGATGTTATTTGAAGAAATAAAAAATAAATTTAAAAAATGCAAAAAAATTACCACTCAAATATTCATTAATAAAACAAAGATGGCAAAACTCAGTGTAGATGACCCATTCTCATAGACTCCACAGAACTCTAAGCTTTCAGATTTCTCATGTATTCCAATTAGATCACAGAAAAACAAAACAAGTTTCCTCTGAAAGTAGAGGTGGGATCAATTTGGAGTTGCATTTCACTTACTTTTAGGATTGATGTTGGATGCCAGAATAGTCTGAACTAGCAAGTATCTTCAAGTGCGGCTAGACATGGAGCCTTCGGTGTCATTCCCGAGGCAGACATAGGACAGGTCAAGATGAGCTGTTCCCCAATTCTGTGTGTTTCGTTCATGGAACCATAGGGGTGGGATGCGGGATGGAGCTGCAGAATAGCACAGTCCAGTCACATGCTGTAAGTTCACTAATTATGTCCACTTGAAATATCCATTATGCTAATTAAGGGCTACCAATTTTGTTAGAGAAAACGATTTTATCTGTCATCATGTTAATTTGCAAAGATATATGAGGGTGAGTATATGTTGCTGAATGTGATTTATACTCTCATTCTGGCTAGTTCTAAAATGAGGCCTTTCTGAGAGTGTGTTAGTTGACCCTGCATGAAACAGGACTAGATAGTTCCTGCTTAGTAGGCCAAAATACACAGAGGGTGCGACCTTCACATTTATAGTCCCATCTCGTTCATGCTAGAGTCTTAAAAGTCAATCAAAATGGCATTTTCCAAGTGCCTACCACTTGGCCATGTAGCAACTGCTCAACACCTGTGTCAAGAATGGTGACACATGGATCAGTGAATGCTCACCAAGTAACTCAGTGGCTAGCCTGAGTCAGAGAGCAGAATGATTTCATTCTTGTGACATTAAAGGGAAAATTAGTCTGTGTAGGCAGCTGAAAAGAAAGCAACATTTTCTTTTTTCACTCAGAAATTGACTGTCCCCAGGGTATGTGTTTGGGCTTCCTTGCACCATCGAACAAAGTGTTACTGAAGACCTTGAGAGATTACATAGGGGAAGAGACTCTTCAGGTGGCTGCAGGGCTACAGGGTCTAGAGCTGGCTCTGAGGCCTCAGGGATGGGACTTCAGTATTTAACTTTCTGCCACACTTAACAGACACTCAGGTGAATACTGATTACCAAGTAGATCAAACAGTCCACATCAGGGGCTCTGCACCAAGGCTGATGAAAAGTAATGTGAAAGATTCCAGGAGTTGAGACCCTAGGGCTACTGTAGTATTTCCTAAATTTGCTTGGGCATATGATTTATTAGGATTGGGTGATTAATGACAGATTCTGGAGTCTAGACCCAGATCTATAAAGTCAGAATTTGTAGACATAACCTAGAAATCTGCACATTTAGGAAATACTCTAAGCCAGTGGTTCCTGTGGTGGGGGTGGGGAGCATCTCAGTAAAACAGAGAAGGGAATGTACAAAGCTGTTTCCCTCTCCTCTCCAGGACTTGTATTTCCAATACCAAGAATCATGGCTGTGGGCTGAGTGTGTACCTTGAATTATAACATGCATGTGAAGCAGTTGTGCTGGTTCCTGGTTAAGATGTAAAGTCTGATTCTAGCATTCTGGGAGACACAGGTTTGCATCTCCAGTGAGCTGTCCTGTGTGTAGCAACAGGCTGCCAGGTGAAGAGCCTGGGCAAGAGTGGAAGTATCTTCATAGAGTGCCTCCTGAATCAGGATTTATGGTTAACAAAACATTTCAATACCATTCTGTGCCGATTAATGTGTGAGAGGCTCCATCCCTAGGCGTTTTGCATCACGCAATTTATAGACACCGAACTGCTGTGAATGATATGATAGAACTGATTTGCAGAGAACTGTGGTTACAAAATAAAAAGAATGATGACGGACTGGGAGAAAATGTATGCTGCTGCTTATCTGATTAGAGGGGTGCTACTTACTGGCTCATCTTGTGACTACATACCTGACAAAAACAACTTCACAGGGGAAGGACTTACTTTGTCTCATGGTTCAAGCTGTTAAAGGCACCATGGTGGGGAAGGCAGAATGAGGACCCTGACCCAGAGCTCATCAGGAAGCAGAGAGGTCAGGCTGAATTATACAACCCTCCAGGCCAGTCTGTCCACAGTCATCAACTTCCTTCATCTAGGCTGCCCTTAAAGGTTACAAATCTCTGCAAACAGCATCTGTGGAGCACTATTCAAACACAGCTTTAGGGGGGCATTTCGTGTTCATACCATAACAAAGTGTTATTAGCCAAAATATGAGAAAAATCCTACAACTAAATAGAAACACAGCAACTAGCCTGAACCTTAAAATGGAATATAGACTTAAGATTCCCCCCTATTCTTTTATTCTTTTTTCCTCCCTCCTTCTACAGCTCTCCATTTCTCTTTGTCTTTCTGGCTACCTGACTCTAAAGTTCTCCAACAGCTTGGAGAAAAATTGCTTAGAATGCTCCCCGAAGACACATTTATTCAGGGAAGACATGCAAAGAGCCAGAAAGCATATGAAAAAAACTATAATGTCACGGAACGTCAGTGAAATAAAAATTAAAGCACAATGAGATGGTACCTCACACATGGCAGGATGGCAGTTATAAAAAACAACAACAACCAGAAGTGTTGGTGACAGTGTGGGGCAAAGAGAACAATAGCATGGCTGTTGTTGGGAATGCATACTGGTGAAGCCTTCAGGGTAACCAATATGAAGTTTTCTAAAAAATGTGTAAGTAGGGCTTCCACATGATTCAGTAATGTCTGCTTTTGATGTCTAGCTAAGAGATTAAGTTAGTATCTCATTGAGATATCTGGCCTCTTGTGTTCATTACAATATTATCCATAATAGCCAACGTACGGAAACAATGTAAGTGTCTGTCAACAGATATACTGGAGAAATTATGATGTAGGTACAATTCAATAGTATTCGGCCTTTCAAAAGGAAATCTTGCTATTTGTAAAATCATAGATGAACCTGAAAGACATTATTTTTAAATGAAAGGAGACATACACATAAGGAAAGGGATGTAACCACAATTATATATGAAAAATATTAAAATCTTTAAACAGAGAGCAAGGATTGGGAAGTTGGGACAAATGGGAACATGTCAGTCAAAGGCACATGGTTATAGTGATGTGGGGTGAATAAATACAGAGATCTGATGTGTAGCAAAATAGTTATAGTTAAAACACTGTAATATACTGTAAATTTGTAAGAGAGCATGAATGCTTACTGTGTGAGATAGGCATGTTAAATTGCTTTAATTTCACTAAAACATCATGTTCTATACCATAAACATATCCAGTTTTTATTTAGAGGTAGAAAACTTGTAGACAAATACTCAGCACATGACACACGGTATTGAGACAGTCAGTTCATTATTAATATGTGCGGTTTTATATGGTTCTTCTAAGGCATATTATTTTCTTTGATGGCAACAGTGTTAGGCTGGCAGAGGAAGAATTCTTACTTCCATTTGATAGTGAGAAATTGAAAATTGTTATAGAAAAATCAATCACCTATTCAAGGTCATATGGATAATACATGACAGGTATTTAAAATCAAGTACTCTGTTTCAAACTCCAGTGTCATTTTCATTAAGAGACACTTGAAGATCTCAGTACCTAGTTACAAATAGAGTAATCTGGAAATTGTGTTATGTGAGAGAACTGATCTTTCTAATCAAATCTTTCCACATTGCCTGTCAGACTGATCCTAAATTCCCTTACTACTGCGTCATCCTCTTCCAAGGTGCTCAGTTTGAAATACAGTTAAAGCCAATAGCAGATGGTAAAAACAGCATTGTCCTATAAGATTATAAGGGGGCCGAAGAACTCCTGTCTCCTGGTGACATCACAGTAGCCCTCTAAGGCCTTCATATAGCATGTTCTTCATGTCTTTGTGAAGATTGCTGGTGCAAACAGACATCTTGGACTTGCAGAGTCTACAGAGTGCAGTACTTATATTTAAGTTTCATGCATAATATTTGGGTGTGATAAACAACAGCTATGTTACTGGTATATGTGTTTAATATATATTAGTATATGATATTTGGTATGGTTCTTTTAAAGTATGTTCCTGTATACATATAAAGAAGTACTGTCAGGTCAAGATATGTGCTATTTTGCACTAGCAGCAGCCTCATGGATTTTTTATTTTATTTTGTTGTCTGAGATAGGTTTTCACTATGTAGCCTAGGCTGGCTTTGAATTATTTCTATTCTGGTTTTAACCTCCTGAGTGCTGGGATGACAGATATGCACCACCATGTCCAGCTAATACTATGCATCTTATTTCAAAATTATAATATGAATGCGTGTTGAATGGCAGACCTA
The DNA here is from genome assembly GCA_907164525.1 of Lophiomys imhausi. Taxonomy (NCBI): domain Eukaryota; kingdom Metazoa; phylum Chordata; class Mammalia; order Rodentia; family Muridae; genus Lophiomys; species Lophiomys imhausi. The sequence goes on from CAJQZJ010010411.1 coordinate 245,032, forward strand.
ATTCAAGTTTTTGTAAGCACATTCTGTGATATGTGCCCAAGAAAATTGTCTAACCATGTGTTTGTCAGAGCAAATTCCCCTTGCTACATGTATGATGACTAAATTCTTTGTTTTCAACATTTGGAATCTAGCTGGAAACCAGAAAGAGAACCCTGAACATTTAAGAAAAGAACAAGGATATCAAAAGTAAAGTGTATGAACTTGTTGCATGCTTTCAAACAACTCCTAGATAATAGGCATTTCTGTTCTCTCTTTACTTTCAAAGAAAGTAAAAAAAATAGCATGCAGAAATAGCCAAGTTATATGTTCCCTTACTGAGAGATATTGGTTTTTATTATATGGTATGAAAATAAATTACAGTGTGGTGGAGAGATAATCTACTGGAAGAATTATCACAATGTGAGGAAAAGATTTGGCTAGAATGGGTCATTTCCTTGCAGAGAGGAAATGAGAAAGAACTGGGTGGCTCTGAGCTGAGGGAAGGGAGATGAAAAGGTAGTGGGTTATGACAATACATCAGAGACATATTTACTCTGAGACTTGCCTGTCTTCTTGAGAGTCTTTTCAAAGGGCCTGTGTGCTGGCCCTGGTTGAAGACAAGCTGACATTCAGGAACCCCATGGACTTTGAAAAACTGGTTTCCAAACTCTGTAAGCAAACATTATGTTCCTATTGATCAGTGGGATGGGAAGTTTTGCTGATCATTTATGAGGTGAGGAAAGACAGTTTGGTAAGTCTGTGTCCTTCTGTACACTAAGTGAATAAGGGCAACTGAAAGTCTTAACCTAAGTCAGATGGGAAAGTGTAGTAAAAGTTATGTAAGAGCTTCTGAAATGCAGACTCTGAAAGGGGAATACAAAATCAGATTAAAGATTTGCTTCTGTGGGAAAAACCTGGGAGTGCCCATGGTTATGGTTAACAAGTGTGCCTCAGGAGGTGGGCCTACGACTGGCCAATGAGAAGGAAGCCTGATACTTAATTATGACACATTGTTTATAAAGGAAAAGCCCAGGAGCCTTGAGAGAGGGGCTTTTTACTTGGCATTGCTTCTCAACTGGCTTAGGCCAGGTGAAGCCTTATTTTGAAGCTGCCATAAAAGTGGCAGCTCTGAGAGACAAGGAGAGGAGCACCTACCAACTCAGTGGGGGTTAGGTGGGGCCTGCAGATTGAAGAGGCATACCCCACGATGGGGTATGCCAACAATGGTTACAGAGACCATGGAAATAGAGCCCTAGTGAAGGGTGTGGCTGACAAAGCCTGAGACCTTCCAGATACCTTGGTGCCAAGTGAAGATGTGTCAGAGGCCTGTGAGACGGTAATTTCAGGAGATCCATGGCCAGCCTGCCATGTGGATCAGCAGGCAGCTGTGGCACTATGGACTCATCCCTAAGCAGACGTGAGGTTGCTGTAGCAATGCCAGAGCCAGATGACCACTGAGTGACTGCTGATTTCGGTGTCCCTGCAGACAGACTGTTCACAAGTTGCCCTCAAAGGGCCTACCTCTGAGGACATCTTGATTTGGAGTATCCTTTCTAAAGTGTTAGGGTTGGTTGATAGGTGTTTAGAATTATTAATAGATATAGTTTATAAGTTATATTTACAGGAAACAGCATTCATTTTCTAGGGCACAAATGGGTGAAGGGGAACTTCTTAACCTTCGCTGTTCTCCTGGACACAGGTACCCAAGCAAAGTTCAACATTGTCAATATTATATAAATATTACTATGTTGACTGTTCTGTTTTTTGGTAACTTAAATTTTTTTCCAAGGCAATTTTTGACCATGTGTTAAAAAAAAAATAAAAAACTTCAGAATCTACTTTCTGCTCCAGATGTCTGTATTTATTATATCCATGTAATGTTCTCACATTTCCTTGTTAATATTTCTAATTCTTTAAAAGAATGTCATTTTATATATCTCAATAACATACAAAGCCATCATTCTTCTTCCTCATTGAAGTCTTTCTGGACACCCAGTCCAGAGGCCTGTTAGTTACTTTCACTTCTCAGTACTCACCATTCTTACAAGGCAGCCACTTATACCTCTTCATGATAAGAAAATTCAATAGGAATTGAGAATGTGCCAGGGTCCTTGACAATATATCCTTGGAGTTTTAACATATGCTCAATTCATAATTGGTTGAGCAAAGTATTTTGAATAATAAAATTATTGTTGCTCTTAAAGAATGGGCTATCACTTCATCTCTTTCATTGTTGATTGTTTTGGTTAAGTCATTCACTGAAATTTAAGTTCATAAAAACTACTGGGAGTGTCTGGAGAATTCACATTACTGAACCCTTCAGTCTATGTCAGTTGACTATTACAACTAATCAATAGTAATATCTAATACTTATTAAATGTTTATCATATGTTAAGTATATGTTATATGTTAAATACTTTAGATAGCTCTTTCTTTTTCATTTTCAAAGCAATTTTAAGAGTAAACTCTGGGTTAGATGTGAATTGATTAGGGTAATTGTTGTGCAACTACAAATCAGGATAGTAAAACTACCTAAACTCCTACTATAATCATGAATGGACTTGGGTCACAAAAATGTATTTTGAGCTGGGCATGGTGCCAAGGATCCTGTAATCTCAGCTACTTTGAATGTTGAAGCAGGATGGCTATGAATTTGGAGTCAGCCTGGGCAATGTAATGGGACTCATCTCAAAAATAAAGTATTATATGTCATTGGTAACTTCATTGCATGTTATTGCTGAAGTATATAAAACATGAAAATGTAGCATGTAAAAGGAATTTGGACAATAATTATTGTTTGCTTTGCCCCACAACTGTAACAGTTTTTTGGTTTTAAAAATAAATATTTTTGGCTGGGTCCCGAGGCAGAGCTATTCCAAGTTTTCTAAGATATCGCCAGACTGACCTCCATAGTGGTTGTACAAATCTGCACTCCCACCAGCAATGGAGGAGGATTCCCCTTTCTCCACACCCTCTCCAGGATGTGCTGTCACATGAGCTTTTGATCTTAGCCATTCTGACAGGTGTGAGATGGAATCTCAGAGTCATCTTGAGTTGCATTCCACTAATGATTAAGGATGCTGACCATTTTTTCAAGTCTCTCAGCCATTAGGAATTCCTCCTTTGTGAATTCTGTTTAGCTCTGTTCCCCATATTTTGATTGGATTATTTGGTTTCTTGGCATTTAATTCCTTGGGACCCAGCCATACCACTTCTGGGTATACATCCAAATGATTCCTCACCAAATCACAAGGAAGTTTCCTCATCTATGTTCATAGCAGCCTTATTTGTAATAGCTAGAAACTGGAAACAACCCAGATGTCCCTCAACCAAAGAATGGATTAAAAAACTGTGGTACATCTACACAATGGAATACCACTCAGCTATCAGAAACAATGAAATCATGCAATTTTCAGCCAAATGGATGGAACATGAGAAACTCATTCTGAGTGAGCTAACCCAGACTCAGAAGGATGCACATGGCATCTATTCACTTATAGTTGGATTTTAGCCATATATTACAGGATAACTATACTACAACGAATGCACCAAAGGGAACATGGACATAGACTTTTTTTCCTGTCAATGAGACGCTTTTCCCTAGTGGTGCTGCCTTGTAGGCCCCCAGTGTATGAGGAGGCTCTTGGTCCTCATATGACTGCTGAAATGGGGCAGGGGACTGTTATGTAGGGACACTCCACTCCAGAGGAGTGGGATGGAAGGGATAGGGGGTAGAGGGTGGGAGGACAGGACTGGGAGGAGTGGAAAGAGGGCACTGTGATGGAGATGTAACTTGAAGTAATAAATAAGTATTTTAAAAAATAAATATTTTTGTGTATAAAAATATAGAAGAGAAAGTAATTTGCATTAGAAGGAATTTACATATCATAAGGTCACCTCTGTAAGTCAAAGAAAATGGCAACTGAGAGCCATATAAGCTAAAAGTATTAACTGTAAACCAGAGGCCAGTCATTTGGAATAATACTAGTTTGTCTCTGCAAGATAGCAAACTACAAGGAAGATGGGTAGAATTACCACATGAACATGATTCAGGACATGGGAAATACCTGAGTGAAAACAACAAAAAGCCTTTATGTTTTATGGAGTCTAATTCTAATGACAAATATAATAAAAGCATAATATGATTTCAAGGAGCCTTCAGTTCTCTGACAGGAAACAAAACAAGATAAGGCATAAAAATTATGATAGATAATCAATAAAAGCATAATATGATTTCAAGTACTCTTAAGTCCTTTGAACAGAAGCAAAAGAAAATTTAAAATAAAAATTTGTGTGAGTGCATGCATGTGTGTATACATGTGTGTTTGTGTGGTTTTTTGTGAGTGTGTGTATGTGTGTGTGTGTGTGTGTGTGTGTGTGAAGCATTTTTCCATTTCTTATCAGGTGATGTTAAAGGAGAGGTTTCTGTAAAATGAGAGAGCAAGAAGAGCAACGCTTTGGGGAAAGGGCTGTCCAAGTAAAGAATAGTAGATCAAACACAAAACTTTGACAGGAGCTGGCTTGGCAGAAAGCCAGTGTGTCTAAAGCAGAGCTGGGGTATGTGTGAAGGGAGGAATTATGTCACAAAGGCATCTTGGAATCTGCATGTATACAAACTCAGCACTAGCAAGAACTGAGCTAGGATTTTGCATTTTATATTGTTATTGCTATCCAACGGAGAACTGTTGTAGAAGAATAACATATGCTTGTAAAAGAAGCATACTGGCAGAAAAAGAAGGAATTGAATAAAAATTTGCATCACATGATAAGAGGAAAACTCTAGAGGTGGTAGCAATGGGGCTAAGCCAGGCATGGTGACACACTTCTGTAATTTCAGCACTGGAAAAGTTGAGGCAAGAGGATTTAGAGTTCAAGGCCAGCTTGATAAGGAGGCTAGGGCTCAGAAAATTAAATCAAATCAAACAAAATAAAACTTGTTTTGAAACCAAATGAAATGAAATAACCTACCCAAAACAAAAACAAAACATCTTTATTTTCTATTTTCTTCTGTACATTGAAAAGCAAATTGACTCTTAAAAGCAAATAGAGGTAGGTATATGTTGTAGGGCATATGGCATATGCAGAAATAAAGTGCATATAGAGTATGGCATGCAGACAGGGAGAAGAAAAATGAAAGTATGTTGCATTATCAGACCATATGTCAGTAATTCTCAATCTTCTTAATGCTGCGACCCCTAAGTAAGTCCCTCATACTTCATAGCTGCAATGTTGCTACTCTTATGAATCATAATGATATCCAGGATATCTGATATGTGAACCTTGTGGAAGAATTATTTGACCCCCAAAAGGATCACAATCCACAGGTTGAGAATTACCTTTGCCATATGTGCTAATAAGACATTTAAATATTTAAAGTGATAACTTGGAGATATATGCTATAAAACAGAAACAACCAGTAATAAAGCAAAAACTTATGGCTGATAAATCAACAAAGGAGAGAAAAATGGAACTAAATAAACTTAATAAATCCAAAAGAAGAGAGAGAAAGAAGAAGGAGGGAGGGGCAAATAACAGATGAGAGAAACTGAAAACAACAAATAACAGCGTGATAGATTTAGAACCAACCACATCAAAAGCCATTGAATGTAAATGGCTTGACTAGTCAAGTTAAAAATAAGAGATCTAAAAAATAGATGAGAAATAAAAAGACTGATATGTTTGACTTATTAAAAAAAAACCTTTAACTTTACATCTAAAGGTACAAAGGTTGAAAGGAAAGTGTGGAGAAAGAAAACACATTAGCACCAATGAAAAAAATGTTTGGTTTGGTTACATTACTTCAGATACAGTAGATATCAGGCAAGGAATAGCAAAAGACACAGAGAGGATGATGATATAGAGTCATCACATGGTTTTTAGACAGGATCTCGTGTCACCTGAGCTGGCTTCACACTCACTACACAGCTGAGTTTGTTGTACAAAAATGTACTTTTGAGGGCTAGAGAGACACCTCATTGGTAAGAACACCTGTTTCTTTTGCAAAAGACCCAGAATTTGTTCTTAGCACACACATGGTGGCATAGACCATGGCTTGATCCATTTCTAGGGAGTATGGTGCCCTTTACTGGCTTTACTAGGCACTAGGTATACACATTGTATATGGGGGGATTGGGGGGCACACATGTACAGAGGCAAAACACTCATCTACATCAAATAAATATAAAAATATATTATCATTTTTATAAGTTGTTGATTATTTTAGTTCCATTTTGCTAATAATATTTCCACTTATGTTCATGATGGGTAATATTGGTATATCATTTTTTACTTCTTAGTAGTTTGATTTTGGTATCAGATACTAATCATCTCAGAGAATAAGAATAATTTCTTTTTCAGCAGTTTTCTGGAAGATCCAATAAATAAAATATACTGTTGTTTTCTTTTTTTTTTTTTTTTTTTTGGTTTTTTGGGACAGGGTTTCT
>CAJQZJ010010411.1:263335-275746 GCA_907164525.1 Lophiomys imhausi
AGTGCTTGTCGTTTGCTGACGGAGAAGATATTTAGGAAGCATTTGACTCTGCAGTGAGGTAAGCTCATGCTACACCCACAACTGCCTGAGGAATCTGCCCTGCTAAATACCTAGTTCTACTTTGTCATAGTTTGATCTTCCACATGACACGAGAATGAGACTAGAACTGCAGCCTGTTCTTTGTGGCTGTGATGAGAATCATATTCCTTCCACTTGAGAACTTAACATAATGTCTTGGTCACCCATATTCTTTCTATACTCTAAACAAGACCACTTTAACGCCTATATACCAACAGCACTTTTTGGCACTGTTAGCTTTTCTTTTTTTTTTTATACTGCTTCTCAGGACTCTGGCCTTTAACCATGTACCTCTGAGTGCCTAGCCTCTAACCATGAACCTCAGAATGTCTGTTCTCTAAGCATGAACCTCAATGCCTGGGATCCAAGCATGACCCAGATGCAGAGCCACCTTCCTGTTTTCGTGTTTGTCATGACAATGTTTTATTTCAGGTTCCCCAAATCTGTCACCTGTGGCTACAAACCAGCATAGACTTTGTGGCTCTGCATTATTAAATATTAATTTTCTTATACTTCTCCAGACTGGAAGGTCCAGGGTGAAGGTTGTGGTAGGTTTGGTTCTCTGTTTCTCGTTTATGAATGGCTGCCTTCTATTAGAACTTCAACATACTCATTTTAGACAGGACCCAGTTCATTGTACAGCAGGCCCCAAAGGAGGGAAGTCACCATCACGGGAGGTTTAGGGGAAAACCAAGCTGTCCTTGTGACACAGGTGTGGGATGATTGAGAAGTGAACAGTGGGAGACAAGGTCGGAGGGTGACAGAGGTCAAATCTTTTGGGGCTTTGTTACTCATAAAACAGAATGACCAACTGAATAAGTTTGAATGAAAAGAGGTTTATTTTGGCTCGCAGTGCTAGAAGGTTAAGGTCAAGGAGCCAAAACTGGTGGTGGCCTCCCCCTTCTGCAGTCCTGAGGTTGCTTTAGCCCATCTCCTGGTGAGGCAGGAAACGCCCCTGTATGAAAGTTTGAACCAATCATGCATTCTATTCTAGACAAGTGTTGTACCACCGAGATGCACCTAGGCTTCTCCTCCTTATAGAGCCATCAGGATTTAATCGTGGGGCCGCACCCTGATGACCCCATCTAATCCCATCCATCTCCTGGAACTGAACCTCTACACGCCATGATAAGATTACATTTCCAGCCTTTCACTTCTCCCCACGGGATATCAAGCCATGACAGCAGTTTTAGAAACTGCAAATCATGTTCTCTATGTTTTTTTTCTTTCTTAACAGAAATGGATATGTTTTTTTATCACTAATACATCTGATCCACTGTGGAATACTGGAATGAAATGGACAATTATAGCCTGGCACGGTGGCTTATGTTACCAGAGCTCTTGGACTGTTGAAGTAAGAGGATTGCTGTTAGTTAAAAGGCAGATGAGAATACATATTGAGCCTTGTTTCAAAAAATAAATAAATAAAAGAAGGGACTTTCCTTCTTTTTTTTTTTTTATTAGAAAAAAATCAAGAAGTACATTTGTAGAATGTTTTGGTAATTTTGAATTGATAAGGTTTATTTAGACATAGATTCATCTTTGTAAAATAAAAAAAGTTACAGACTTCCATTTTTCTGAAACACACTTAGTAAATTTGATGGCTTGGTTAGCTTTGTCTGCTTGTGTCTCATTCCCTCAAAATTGGGTGAAAGTGCTGGCTGAGGCAGCTGGTTAGTTGATAAGCTTGCTAACGACCTCAGTGGCTACTTAAATATTCCTCACTTATTTTTATTTTCTTTTATGTAAGACACCAGAAAGACAAGTCCTCTTTATTCCTGTAGAAAGGACATATCTATGTGTGTTTTTAGAAAGAAGGCTTTATTTCAATTTAACTCACTGTACGGTAAATTTTTTCAAACATGAAAACAAAACAAAGTTAGAGCCAAAGTTTTGCAGTGTGTGTCTGTTCTTGAAGGAAGGAAGGAAACAAAGTTTCTCGATCACCAACCAAGATCCTGAGCAAGAAGCTACAGTCTTAATTTCTAAGGTTCTAGGGAATTTTCAGTTCTTGGGTCCAAATCACTAGGGACAGAACAGATTATTTTTATTTCCCATGTCCAATACCATCTAAGTTACAACTTAAGAGATGAATGAAATAGATGTGATGGATTATATAAAATGGCTGGTTCATGAGTGACTTTTAATTTTCCTCTACAGCCTGCTTTGCAGCCTTGGCTTGGTTGATGGGGTGATGTTATGCATTTTAAATGTTAATTAATTGGTCCTGCTTGCTGTCTGTTACTTACATTGTCTCTGATTGGTTAAATAAATGTTGAGGCCTGGAGATTAGGCAAAGACTAAGGTAGGCAGGACTAAGGTGTGTGGGCTTCTGAGACAGAGAGCATCTTGGTGAGAAAAAGCCAGGAACAGGAAGAAGGAGGACACACATGATGGGGTAGATTAAAGAAGATCATTTCACGTGGCCTGGAACATAGCCATAAAACATGGAGAATAGCAGTCCAAAGGGATGTATGTACATATGGGGTCATGTTTTGGTAATAGAATTATGAGCTAGCTTAGATGGGCTAGGATTGCATAATTCAGGCCAAGGCTTGTTAAAATACATATGGTGTCTGTGTACTCATTTATAATGTCATGTTAAGGATTAACACCACTGATCATTTAAATATAACATTAATATTAGTAAATAGTTTAATTAGCCATTTTTTTCTACATATGGTGCCCAACATAACCCATGCTTACACCTGGAGAAGGCCAGAATAAAAGGTAGTTTCCTAGCCAAAAAACTGGGAACCGAACCCAAATGTATTTCAAAGTTGTAGCTCCCTTAACAAAAGCTACTGCCTTGCAGCAAAGGTGGAGAACTAAGGCTGTCCTTATGTCCTTATTTCCTGCTGCACAATTATGTCTGTGAGTTATGCTTGGCCAGAGAGCTGAAAATGATATTCCAGTGGTATCAAGAGATATTTGGGACTGTCTAGGCAGAAAACTGTTATTTTTTCTTTTTGGAAGCGCATTTTTATGCTTCCTATTCACTCAAATATTAACTTTATCCCTTCTTATGTCTTTTATGGGTTGAAGGCATAATAGACATAAAATTTAAATTAAACTTGAGTTATTTAAGATTTGAAAGGAAATATAGGATATGATAGAAAATATTTAGGTTCAGAACTTTAGAGACATGATTTTTTTCTTCAAGATTTTCTGATACTATTAGGCTAAACATTATGTATATAACTTTTAAAAAATTTAGCCTTTTTATTAGACAAAAGGAGGGAATTGATGGGGTGATGGTATGCATTTTAAATGTTAATTAATTGGTCCTGCTTGCTGTCTGTTACTTACATTGTCTCTGATTAGTTGAATAAATACTGAGACCTGGAGATTGGGCAAGCACTAAGGTAGGCAGGACTAAGGTGTGTGGGCTTCTGAGACAGAGAGCATCTTGGGGAGAAGAAGCCAGGAACAGGAAGAAGGAGGATACACATGATGGGATAGATTAAAGAAGATCATTTCACGTGGCCTGGAACATAGGCACAACATGGAGAATAGCAGTCCAAAGGGATGTATGTATATATGGGCTCATATTTGGGTAATAGAATTATGAGCTAGCTTAGATGGGCTAGGATTGCACAATTCAGGCCAAGGCTTGTTAAAATCCATGTGGTGTCTGTGTACTCACTTATAATGTCAGGTTAAGGATTAACACTACTGACAAATTAAATATAATATTAATACTAGTAAATAATTTAATTAGCCATTTTTTCTACATTTGGTCATTCTTGAATTGTTTGGTTTAAGCTGGATAAAGCAAAATGGTTCTTCAGGAGGAAAAATAGTCAAATTTAAGATCCATCTTAAATCTGGGACATACCTTCTGGTAGAAGCCTATATAAAGACATAGAAGAAGAAAGTTCTTACTCTTTGCCTGTTTGTCTTTTCTTGCTAGCAAGTTCATTCCTTCACTGGTGTTAGAGCTTACTTCTTTGAGAATGTAGTATACACCAAAGACTATCTGAGACTTCTAAGCTTATGATCTGACCAACTGTTAAGCTCCTTGGACTTGCTGTCAGGAGAGTGCTGTTGTTGGAATAGTTGGACCATAAGTTGCAATCCACTCTAATAAATCACACACACACGCACACACACACACACACGCACACACACACACACACACACACACATGTTCAGTCATCAGTCCTGTTTCTCTAGAGGAACTCTGACTAATACAAACTGGATAATATATAAAAACTTTCATATATGAAGCAAGATGACAAATGGCCCAGCTTCGTTTCAATTAGTCACTGTGTTTCTCTGGTGGTATTTGATGCCTTCACTGTGGAGGTGGTTAGTAATTCAATAATTCACAGTGACTGATGTGCATGTATGGGCCAAAGCAGAAAGAAAAGATAAAGGAGTAAGTTTTTCCTTTCCATCTTGCTTATTCTCTAAACTATACCTTTATCATATCTTTGACTCCCAAGTGTACCAGAAACAAGAAGCTAATATGATTCTGCCTGATTGGCTATTGATAGGTGAGGTCGTTCTTTTGTCAGAGAAATACTTAACTGAAAACAGAAAGGCAGGTAGAGGGGCAAGAACCAAGGACAGCTGGTGACTGAGACATGGCACTGACTCATGTCTGTTCTTTGTTCCATTTATCATGGAGTTTGGTTGGGACAAACGTAAAAACAAGGCTACTGATGTTTTGGAATCTGGCTTTTTGCTATGAGAGGCATTCTTTCTTGAATTTAGGGTCTTGCTTCACATTTCTTTCCCTATAAAAATTTACCTTGGTCTAGTTCTGCATTTATTTGTTCTTATACGCCCTGAAGTTCATTCATACCATTTTTGTATTTTGCTTTATGCTATTCACTAAGGTTGATACTCCTCAGAATTTTGTGTTCACCATTTAAAAATGGAGAGCTGAGAATGTTTAGTTCCCAGATTTTGTAATGGTAACATCAGTAGATAAAAAATTTAGGAGAGACCAGAAAACAAGTATTTTGGCAAACCCCTATAAATGATCAGAGACCAAAACTAAGAATACAAATAAATGGGGCACTGAAATTGAAGTTTTAGTAGACACAAGAGCAGATGTAACAATAATTTCACCAAAATGTTGGCATGTAGATTGGCATCTTCAGGAGGTAAATATTCAGCTTCTGGGGATTGGAACTTTGTCTCAGATAAAACAAAGTACAGGATGCGTTGAGTGTATAGGGCCAGAAGGACAAATAGGAAAATTAAAGCCATATGTGGCTAGTATAGTCATGAATCTATTGGGACATGATTTGCTGTACCAATGGAAAACACAGATTAAAATTCCTCCAATCTCAGAAACAAACCATAAAATAAAGAACGTTTCTGAGAAAAATATTAAAAGGTATTATCACTAGTAGTCACAGACTGTTCAAGCTGTCCATAAGCAGTACACAAAAGGTGCTGGTCTTTCTAAGGTACTAACCACCCCACCTTTTGAATGGTTAACTAGACATGAAAAATTAATATAAAATTAATATAAAAATAGTATTTTTGAATGATAATTTACTGAAGGGACACTTTCCTTCTTGGCATGAAATGAAAATGGGTTTTCTTAAACCACAAGTCTTAAATTCCATGTTAGAGTGTTAGATTGTAGATTGCCATGTGGCCCACACCATCTTGGACACTGGTTTTTCAGTTTTATTCTTCAATAAAAAGAATCTTTTGTTGTTTGGTATTAAAAACACAATTAAGAGATTTTAAATGTTTTAAGTAAATTGAAAGGGTTATTACAGCTTGAACTTGTTTTCTAAATTTCTAAAAGTTTGAATGATTTGGGGCTAAGATTAAATATTTGAGCAGGGAAGTGGTAGCCCATGTGTTTAATTCCAGCAGAGTCAGGTGGATTTCTATAAGTTGGCTGTTTTCTAAATTCTAAGGTTACAATGAGCAAGGTGGTGGTGGTTCACACCCTTAATCCCAGCACTTCGGAGGCACAGGCCTTTAATCCCAATACTTAGGAGGCAGAGGCAGACACATAGGAATTACAGTGATTTATATGTAAAAGTCTCTTACAAAAGGCAGGGTGAAATTCAAAGTGAATGTCTTTTGTGATCTAAAAATACATACACTTAAAACTTGAATATACATATATACTGAATATACACACATACACACATATGATATATTAAAAGAAAATGAGAAAAGAGACTATAAGTATATTTATCCATATATTCTAAGGTATATTTAGTTTCAAAATTTCAAAAGATTTTTTTAAAATTTCAGTTGAAAGATAATACCTTTTCTTTTGCCAAAAAAAAACATTTGCTCTATGAAAGATACAATATACAAAAAAAAGGGACCCCCAGAGTTTTGGTTGGGACAAGGCTTTGTTTTTATCTTTCCAGTAGAATAAAAGCTTCTAACTAAGAAATCTGGAGACCACTGGACAAATGAAATATCTGAAGAAAAAGGACAGATCACAAAGAGGATATATACCAAGAAAAAGAATAAAATGGTCAAGTGGTCTCCCCCACCTCCAGTTGACTGGCTTGAAATCCCAACATGAGCTTGGATAGCTCAATTGGTAGAACATGAGATTCTTAATCTCAGGGTCCTGGAGTCATGTCCCATGTTGGGCTTCATATGCAAAAATTATCCCATCTAATTGTTCTCTAAGAGGTTTATTGCCTCTATTTCTAACCTAGGCCCAGTCTTGGAAGCTTCTAAACTCCACACAATCTAATCTATGCCTAGGATATATTCAGTCTCTGAGACTTACTGCTGAATAAGCTCATCCTTTCTAGTTCTTTCTGAACTCTGGCTGGCTGGTTTAACTTGAGTTCAGGCTCAAACTCATCTCCAAGCTGACTGATTCCATCTGGCTTCTCTCTTGGCTTCTGAGTGAATTGCTCTGCTTTGCCTTAAACTAACTCTAGCATTCTGTTCTAATCTTCTGGCTCTTCCTCATCCTATGGTTCATTCTGTCTTTTCGTGTGTCTAGCTTGTTCTTTCTTCAACCTGTCTCTATAAAATTCTCCTGGTAAAACTGCCTCCTCTCTCTTTCTGTCTCTGCACTGCTCTCCTAAGTTCTCTTTTTCCCATATCTCTGGTGAGAATTCGGTGCTCCTATCCTGACTCATTCTATTAAATCTTTCTCTCATTCATCACTCTGTCTGGCCCTTAATTAGACATCACTTTCAAACATCAGTGCTTCCTTCTGTAAATTAACTTTACCTTAATTGTTTGGGATTAAATATATGTACTAAGGACATGTCTGTATTCAGCCAGATGGATTAAAGGCATGTGGCATGTCTGCCTTCCAGCCAGATCAAACAGACCTAGATCTTCTAATGTGATCCCTTGCCACAGAAGCCATGTTCCTGGATTAAAATTTCTCTACAAACATTACTCCTTTAATTTGTACTATTGCAAAGCTCAGGGCCCATTTTCAGTAGCTGTTCCCTCCTGGGCTAAGCACTTACCCATTCTGTAGGTTAGGGAGACATGGTACCCTAAGTCTCTGCCCAGCTACCATCTCTCCCAGTGAACATTTGTTGTAGGCAATAGCTCATGACTTATCTAATAAATAACTGGACAAAGGCCTGATATGAATGCACCATCTATAAACTAGCGAATGGCCTTGAGTCAGGATCCACCTGACATAAATGCCTCTTGTGAATTGGTTTTAATGAGCCCCAAGCAGTGCCCATCTCTGTAGAGAGTGAATGGAGGACAAATAGTTGGACAGAAGGGTTTGGAACACATGAGATATGAAGGAGGTAGTAGAAGCCTTGAGTCAGTCAAGTGAATCAGTATAGAGGGAAGAGGCAGGAGATGAGAAAAAGAAAACTTGAGAGACCCACTGAAGCTAATAATAGCAGGGTTCCTAGGCAGAGAGTTGCTGGCTTTGTCTATCTATGAGGCTTACACCGTAACTGTTGAGAGAGAAGTGATCATGGTGTATCCCCTTTTCCTTGGCAGCCCAAAAGACCTAAAAATTACAGTATATAATATAATCTTAATAATTCCACAAAGTTATTCTCATTATATTAAGGATGAGACAACAGTTCAGAGAAATGACTTGACCTGACTGTGTCTTATGAAAACCACCAATAGTTGATTCTAATGAGCAGAATTCAGGAAGTTCCATGAAACTCACAATTCAGATAGAATAAAATGAGATTATTTCTATCATAATTCTTTTCCCATTCATATTCCAAGGTAACCCTCAAACTTTTCTGCCCCTTTCTGTAAATTTACCACTGCTTCTGTTTGTCTCATTAATTGATGCTGAGTTCAGATTATTTCTCAATATTTCAAAAATTTGTCTTGATAAAGATTTGTCTTGTTAAATTGAGATGTTCTGTATTTACACTATTTACAAAAGAAAGTAGCATGGTGTTCAATCAAGGTGACACGTGATGTTGGTTGGGAATATACGAAGGTGTAGGGTACTTTGGGCTTAGAAAAAATGAATTCTCCAATATGTTGTGTTGCGTTTATTAGGATACAACATAGTCAGCTGTAATTTAGGGACATTTTCCCTTTATATTCAAGAAATTAGAAAACGAAAAAATATTGTGAAATTATATGTGTGTGAAAATGCCTTATTTATTATTATCTCTTCAAGACAAAGCAGAGTGTATGTATATATGTGCTCAGTCTCTCCTTTCTG
The DNA here is from genome assembly GCA_907164525.1 of Lophiomys imhausi. NCBI lineage: Eukaryota > Metazoa > Chordata > Mammalia > Rodentia > Muridae > Lophiomys > Lophiomys imhausi. Next base: position 272,040 of record CAJQZJ010010411.1, read on the forward strand.
TCTTTTTCCTCTCCATCTCTTTCCCCATACCCCTCCCTTTCTTTTCTCCCTAATTCCTCTTTGCCTTCCTACAGTCTATCTTTTATATCCTATTCCCTTTCTTCATTCTCCTAGTTTCTCATGCTGTAGCTAAAGGCCACTTATGAGATGTGGCTTTCTTTGTTTCTCTCTAATTTTCACCCATTCCTCACCATTGACATAAAGTTTGAGTTCATTTAATCATTTTTGCCTACATGACTGGTTTAGTATGATGACCTGTTTCTTTGCCAGAGACAAATTCTCCATTCTCTGCTCAGAGTCCTGGGGCTTATTCTGAGCTTAATTTTGTGTACACTTTTGTGTGTTGAGCTGTGTAATCTAACTATGTATATTCTCTGTGTGCTCAGATGCTGAGCTTGAGGCCTCTTGGTGTAGGCGAATCAAAGGCTTTGGTGACTTATTTGATCATATGATGTTCTGGTAACCTGCATCATCACTGATGTTCTAATTGTGTGATTCAGTTGGCAAGTACTGCCATCTTGGCATGGACACTCCAGTTCTGTCCTAATATGCCTTGCAATGCCACCAGATGGACTTGTCCTTGAGGAAACATGGCCATTCCAGTCAGCCATTTCCAGCCTGTTCCCTCTTTCACATATGGCAAGGAAGATTTAACTGTGTGAGTTTATAGTTAAGGCTGTGTGGGGTGGGCAAAAACTTCACACCACATAATTCTTCAATCCTCTGTCTCCTCTTTAAATTTTATAATGTCTCATTCATGAGGCAGAACTACAGAATCACTAGCACACAGAAAAACGAGCTTCCAAAGACAGCTTAGATTTTGGCTATTGACATGCTGATCTTCATTGAACTTTTCCAAATACATTTTTTGTGTATGTATGTGTTTATATATATGTATGTGTATGTGTGTACAAACAAGAGTCAACATCACCTTGCTTTTGAAAATAATTCATTTTTATTTATATATGTGTGCCTGTGTTTGTATGTGTGTATGACTTGTGTGCATGTGTAGGAGACCTGAGAGGCCTGTCAGATCTTCCTGGAGCTGGAGTTCCAGGCAATGAATTGCTAGATATAAGTCCTGAGAAGCCTAAGGTCCTCTGGAAGTGCAAGAAGGGATAGGCTATTCTGTATCATCTCTTGTGCCCTGGCTTTTATATGGGTTCTGGGAATCCAAATTCAGAGCCTCACATTTGTGCAAAAAGAACTTTATTCATTGAGCCAACTTTCCAGGCTCTCTAGGGACTTTTAAAAGTTATCCTTAAAAGGGACCATTTTGCTGTAATGGAGCAGAAAGGATGCGAATATGACCAAAGTAAATTATATACATATTTGACAATATCAAGATGAAAAGCATTATTTTGTACAACTTAAAAAGGTTTTTTGTTGTTGTTGTTGTTTTGTTTGTTTGTTTTTTTAGATTTTTTCTTTATTTTTTATTTCTTCAAGTTACATCTTAATCACAGTCCCCTCCCTATTCCCCTCTCCAGTCCCACCTTCCCACCCTCAACCCCCCATCCTCTTCCCTTTTTTTTTTAAGTTTAAGGTATATCTTAAAAAAATAAATATTCAGCTCACAAAAAGGTATATCTTATTTCCCCATACAGTCTCCCCTTTCAGTCCAACAAATGGCTCTTTCTCGTATGATAATAGATGCTGAGGGCTAACCCACCTGAAGCAGCATTCTAAAAACCATCCCATTAATTCATAGGCAGTTTGCACAACCTGAGGACCCTGGGTTGGAGAGCTAAGTTATCAAGTGTTTTGACATCTTTCTTTGATGAAAGATTTAAAACAGAAATCTTGGCTTTGGTTTTAAGTGTGTGTGTGTGTTTGTGTGTAGGGGAGGTGAGAAGAGGCACTATGAACACTTTATGTGGAATGTTTAGGATTTTTCTTATTGTTAAAGCAAATATTTGGAAATAAGCCTAAACAGTTCATTGGAGAATTCTTACACTTTCTGTTTCTAGCTTGGCTTACTTGCTACATCTGTATTTATTTATATATACTTTCCTTGCCATCAAATCAATCAAGTGTCCCTTCTCTGTTAACTTTGAGACCTGTTAAAAGGCAAACAGAATTGTTCCGAAAAGAGGTTCACAGCCTTGAAAATCAGAAACAATGACTTATATATTTCTGTAAGTCTTTAAGGAGGGTCCTTGACAGTCCTGCAGGCAGACACAGTGTCTTGGTTTTATTCCAAACTAGATTCAAGAGAGGAAAGAACACCCATTTCTAGACGGCTAAGTCTCAGTCATGAGCCTGGCTCTGGAAGTCACTGGACTGAGGGCAGGGTGTGTTTGTGTGTGTGTTGTTCTGTGAAAATGAAGATAATCAGTATTAGCTTCTTTAAGACTAGCATCAAATATTTAATCTGAGCAAGTCATTATGGAATGTCAGGAGGAGCCTGTTTTCACACAACAAATGTCACATTTTTCCCAGCACTCCAGGGGCAAGAATGCACACCAGGACCAGAAAGCCCCTGGCCTGTCTGGTTAGATCACTGGTTGCTGCTGAGACTTGAAATTTCCTTCTTTTTGAAGAAGTTCAAGTTGTGACCACATTTTAAAAAACATTTTAAAACCAGTGTTTCCAGATTTCTATGCACAACACACTGTTTTACGTGGCTTTCTGCTCTTCTGTATACCTAGAGATAAAGTTTATGTATTTTTCCCATTCTGAAATTCAAGGTGGAGGGAAGCCTGTATGATTGGACAAATACAGTCTTTTTCCTGATGCGTTGTGAATAGTTGTCCTCATTGGATTAAAAAAATCTAAGTAAATTTTTAGAAGTTAATTAGCAATACCACAACTCAGAAAATATGCTTCTACTGATTTCCTTTTATTACTCATGTCTAGATTTAAAATTAAAACATTTTGAGATGAATTTCAGTTTTTATTAAATAAGCTTTTTTTTTAATCTGAAGTTTTGATTGCATTTGCTAAATAAAATTTATGTTAGTAACTTTTTAGGGAGTGATGAGAGAATAAGTATGCCCAAGTCAGACCCAATAGATAAATAGCAGAAGTAATTTTCTGAAAGCTGATTCTCGTTCCTCGGTGGTTCCCTCTTGGTTCTTTTGCCTCCAGGCTTCTGGTGGTAATTCAGCTGCTCAGTTCTGGTGTGGCTAATCAGCCTGAGAACCGAACCTCACCCAGTCTCTCCCAGAGTGGACTTCAGGCAAATGTTGTACCATGGGATAATAAACTGAACCATAATAATTTCCTTAATTGTTAAACTGAGTCAACTGAAAAGGGTGTAAAAGATAAAGGAAACAAAACCTCATCAATGTCTAGGATGTACTTTTCATTGTTTTCAGTGCTACTGAACAGTAGTCATAACATGGTTTGTGCATGTTCTCATTCCTAATTTAGTTTATGTCTTCTTTGTTATAAAACATCTGTTTGATTATTTGAGAGTAAATTTGACATTCTCTGTAAACAGGTTTGATGTTGTTAGTAATTAGGCAAAAAAAAAAAAAAAAAGTCAACACTTGTTGGGTCTGAAGAGAAGTCTTCACAGCCAAAGGCACTAAAGCATTGTTCACAGCATTGAGATTGAGAAGTGGTGGATACATTCATGGATGAGTGGATCAAGAAATCATAATGTCAACCTACTACTCCAACCTCTCTCTCTCTCTCTCTTTCTCTCTCTCACACACACACACACACACATACACACAAACACACAAACACACACACACACA
>CAJQZJ010010411.1:275756-289026 GCA_907164525.1 Lophiomys imhausi
ACACACACACACACATACACACAAACACACAAACACACACACACACATACACACAAACACACACACACACACACACACACACACACACACACTTTTGATAGTTTGTTTTTTGAGATATGGTCTGATGTAGCCCAAGCTGGTCTTAAAATCACTAGGTAGCCAAGGCTGACCTTAAGTCCAAGATCCTTCTGTCCCTACCTCCTATGCTTGGGATTGTAGGCACGTGCCACCACAGTAGGATCCATGCCACGGAATAAAATCCAGTTTTAAAAGGGGATACCTGTTTACATGCTTCAATATGAGTAAGCTTTAGGACATGATATTAAATGACATAAAAACCAAATGTTGGAGGGTTTCACTAAAGTGAGATGCACTCATAAAACAGAGATAGAATAGCTATTTTATTCTTTTTTTATTCTGGGACTTAGGGAGCTCAGAAGTGGTTGTTTAACAGGTATGTAGCTGTAATTTTCCAGGATAAAGAAGCTTCTACAACAGTAGAACTCAATATTCCTAATGCTGGGACCCTTTAATACAGCACTTCAAGTTGTGGTGGCCCATAACCATAAAAAGTATTTTGTTGCTACTTCATAACTTTAATTTTGCTAATGTTATGAATTGTAATGTAAATATCTGATTTGCTAGGTGACTGCAAAGAGTTAGTGGTGTGCAGTTTGAGAACCACTGTTCTACAGTGATGTTGTAGAGCAATGAGAGAAGAGTTAATACTCCTAAACTGTACACCTAAAGATGGTTGAGATGCTAGGGCTAATGATTGTACTTTTTACTATAATTCAACAATTAAAAAATAAATACTTTCATTTGTAAAATTGAAGATTCTTTATATTCTTTCAGGGATTTAACTTCTTCTTTTAAGGACTCTATCATTTTCCTAAGTATAGATTTGTCATCATTTTTGTGTGTTTCAGTTGTGGTGGGAGGGTCGGGGTTTGCTATATTAGCATCGCTGTATTTTGTTGGAGTCATATTTCCCTGATTTTTGTCAGATTTGTTTTTCGCTGACCTTTAGTCATCTGGTTGTCCTTAGTTGATTGTTCCTAGTGTCTTCTGGACCTGATGCTAAGGATGGAGCTTTGGTGTAGAGGATGTATAGTCTTGGTGGTCTGTAGCTCAATACAGCCTGGGTGGTGTCTTGTGTTGGGGGCTGTATTTCAGTGGGCCCCCCTGAAGTTCACCCCTTCCGGTTGTGTCCCAACTGGGAGCTCAGGTTGGGGTTAGGGTTGGATGTGTTATTCCAGCCTGCAGAGTCCCCTGCTGTTAGTTTGTCTGGTCTGAGGGTTAGGTCAGTGGTCATGTTCCCCTCAGGCGGCTCCTCCTCGATGGTCCCCAGGGCACCCCTGTGCCTCTCAGCCCTAGGCTAGAGGGATAGAGGGATATTATTTTACATGTACATGAAGTATTGTAATTAAAGAAATAATTAAAGAAATAAAGTTGTGGTCATCTACTGAAAAAAAAAAATACTGTATGATGTCTACTTAGTTGGGTGATTTAGATCTGTCAATGAAAGTTTAGTCCCAGGCTGAGGAGGAGAGAGGTGAAGTGCTCACTGAATAAGCATGAGGATCCAGGTTCAGATCCTCAAGTAAAGCCAGATGCTGTAGCACACATATGTAATCTAGTACTCCCATGGCAAGACAGGGACAGTGATGGAAGAATCTTTGAAAGTAGCAGACAAGCTTGCCTGGTACATGCAGCCAACCAAGAGGCCCTATTTTAAACAAAATGGAAGTCAATTTTGTTCTGACCTCCATAAGAGTTCCATGGCACATTTGTTTGCATGGAGGAAAAGGAGGGGAGGGAGGGGAAGAAGGGGAGGGGGAGGGGGAGGGGAGAGAGGGAGAAAGGGAGGGGGAGAGGGAGAGGGGGAGGGAGAGGAGGAGAGGAAGAGGGGGAGGGATGAGGGAGAGGGAGAGAGGAAGAGGGAGAGAGGGAGAGGGAGAGGGAAAGAGGGAGAGGGAAAGAGGGAGAGAGGGAGAGGGAGAGAAGGAGAGGGAGAGAGATCAAACTTAAATTTTAATAAAAAGTTTACTATCAGTTGTCTTTCTTTGAGCCTCTTTTTTTTTTTTTTCCTTCTGTGACAAGTTTTGTTCCTTCATCCCATGACCTGGTCAGTTCTTCCCTGAATACTTATCCAATGCTTCATAACAGTGTTAGTATGCTGAGAGTGTAACCTGTGTGTTTACAATAGGTATATAACCACACAGGACAACAGGTTTTTATTAAAGGGTACACAATTAGTGCTTTATGTCACAGAAGCACAGTGATTCAGTTATCCTAAGAAAATTCAGATAAATAAATTACCCATTCTGCTTTCACTCTTCCTTTCAAAGTTTCACGATAATTTTTCATTTTGAAAATGCATTTCCTCTACACAATGAAATACTACTCAGCCATCAGAAACAACAAAATCATGCAATTTGCAGCCAAATGGATGGATCCAGAAAAGCTCATCCTGAGTGAGTAACCCAGACTCAGAAAGATGCACATGGCATCTATTCACTTATAATCAGATTTTGTCACATAATACAGGATAACTATACTACAACCAATGCACCAGAAGGAACAGGAATACAAACTTTGTTACCTATTAATGAGACACTTTGCCCTAGTAGTGCTGCCATACAGGCCCCCAGTATATGAGGATCTCTTTTCCCTCATGTGACTGCTAAACTGGGGTGGGGGACTGATACATAGGGACACTCCACTCTGGAGGAGGAGGATAGAAGGGAGAGGGGGTAGATGGTGGGAGGGTGGGACTGAGAGGGGTGGAAAGAGGACACTGTGATGGAGATGTAACTTGAGGTGATAAATAAAACATTTAAAAATGTATTTTCTTTATAAATACCAAAGCAATGGAATTAAAGGAGAATTTTAGAGCATAAGTAAGTATTTTGCTTAAAATGTGCATTAGTTTTTAGAGGGTAAAGTTCATTCGAAGATTACCCATTTTACAATTACTGGCTCTTTTTCTGTTACCAAGGACTACACTATAATTAGGAGATTATATGTGTAGGCTTTCTGTTCGTGAATCTAGTACAGTTCTTGTAAACATTAGAAAGAGGTATTAGGTTAAATGTTTAGAAAAATTTTTTCATGCCTAGTTCTTGATGGTTGTAAAAGGAAAATAATTTGGATTCAAGCTTGAAAAAGTCCATTTGAGGAAGTACTTTGGAGAGAAAGTACCAATCTCAAGACGGTACACTTAACAGCAGATCTTATTGGCATGCCTCTATTATTTTCTACCAATATTACTCTGACTAATCTTTTTCCAGTTAAAGTAGACATATGTAATTTATGGAATGAAATATTAAAAACATATTGAGGAAATTTATCTCTTGGTGAGATGTCTAGCTTCATTTTTCCCTCCCGTAGCTTATTGCATTATAGTCTCAATGAATTATTGGGAGAGTTTCACCCAAAGTTTTTTTTTTTTTTCCTCAGATTGAAATCATTCTTTTCACTGAGGAATGTGGTTCCCTAGGAATCCAACAACAGACATGGAGGAAATATAAAGTAGTTTTTTCCCTTCACAAATATCTCACCATGTAACACACTACAGCACACTCAGTTGTATGCCATACTCTTCAATCCAAGTTACACTAGTGCTGCATCTACATCATTGCGTTTTTTAATCTTACTGTTTCCACATCATCAAAATTCAATTAAAGGAGAGTTAAACAAACTAAAAGGCTAAGAGGAAACAGGACAGGTGGAAGTAGGTTGTCACGCAGGTCTTTGCTAAAGACTTGGGTACTATGGTTATATTGTACTGCCTTCAATATAAAAACTAAGTGTATAGTTTTCACATTTATAGTCTTGGGCATGCCTTCCACCTGTAATATTTTAAATGAATTCTGTTATCTTGGAAAATGATACAATGTATGGTAAAAGAAAGCACAAAGGAGATATGTAGGGACAACAGTTTCTTATGTTTGATGCAACAGTGTTATCATTTGTCTAATAGGAAGTTTAATCCTGATTGGGTAGGGTATTATAATGCTAATGACTTTTTTTTTAGCAGCACAGTGATGAAACCAGTGTTAGAAAATAAAAGTGCTCCTAAGAATTATTTTAGCTCTGTTATTTTGACTAATGTTTTTACCTATGAAATTATTTCCTACTGTAAGTACATGCACGAATGCGTTGAGCTATTTCTGACCTTTCCCTTTCTTCCTCTAGCAGATACCCTTAACAGATAGCTTTTTCTATTGCTTAAGATCCAGAGAGGACCACTCTGTGGTGATGATGTTCCCAGCTTCCTAGTTTTTCCTTCCTTGCCCCCCTTTCATCTAATAGTGTTCTATGTGGATCAGATAATAGCTTTCTATATTTTGTTGAGAAATTACTTCTCTGTCAGAACTGTAATCCACATTTGTTCTGCTGGTCCCATCCTTTTCTGTGTCTGAGCATTGGGTACCACTGACCAGTCTCTAACTGTCCTTTCAGTTTCCTCCTCCAAATGAACGTAAACATGCTGAGGATTGAGTCACACCCCTACAGACTTCCACAGACTGCAGCCCTTTATAGCTACTACTTTATTTTTCTAACTCATTTAACTCAAATTCCCCCCCAAAGGAGACATTTATCTGCACTTCTTCATCCTCTGAACTTACTGCCGTCTGCTCTCATCATACAACTTGTTAGATTAAAATTACAGAGATCAGTGTTTTGAGCAAAGATTCACCACTGAACACCAGATGACCAGGCTAAGTATCAAAACAGAGTCAACCCTGCCAAAGTCCACCAGTTTGTTGATCTTACCTTCTGAGAAATCAACTGCTGAACTCTAGTAGCATTCAGCAGACTAGTTTTAATTGGCTTGAAAAGGAGACTCTGCAAGCATTAATCTTTACACAGAAAAGGTAACCTGAAATCTGTGTTGACTGATAAGTTACTTTTCTGTTGTCTTGTCTGCTTTCCCCCATTTTCCTAAGAGTAACACTTTTCTTTTCTTTATGACAGTGTTATACTGCATATACTGTTGTCCTGACTTTTCTCAAACTCCTGACCTCAAGTGAGCTTGCCTGCTCAACTTCCCAGGTGACTGAGTTTAAATATGCGTCTCTACATACATGTTGGCACACTCATAAAGTGACAAATCATGTTTGGATTTTGCTTCTACTTTCTTGAATCCTTTGTCTATAATATCATTGTAGATATCTTTCATTCTCCTTATACATATCTTTCTCTCACTTCATCTCTCTCTCATTCTGCCTTTTACCTTCTTGAAAGGGGTCTGGCTATGCAGCCGAGACTGTTCTGGAACATATGATTTCTCTGCCCTAGCCTCCTCATGCATCACCATGCCAAGCTGAGGGACTCTCATTCTACACTATGAATGAGAGAAGACTGAGATCTATAAACCAAGGCATCATGCTTTTGTATTTTCAACACAGTAAAATCTTCCCCCAAACCATCACCATCATCTTGGGTAAATAAGATGGTCTTTAGCTTTTTTCTTAGGACATGTTTCTCCATGTATGGTACTATGGCACCATTTGGTCTAGGAAACACTCTTATCACATGTGTTTCATTGAGTAAGCTTTGTGGCTTTCAGAGTGTTGTTTGGCTCCTTCCTTCTTCCCCTGTCTTCTGAATGATTGGCAGTCTCTACTAAGCCTTCTACTTGCAATGTTCAAAGTCCTATGCACAGCGAAATATAATTTGATGGCTTCAGGTGAGCTCTTCAAGTCTGTGCAACTCAGACGTGCATTTAAATCTCAGATGTGCACCCCCCCCCACCCAGTCTTTGTCCTTGAGTACATTTCAGACAAGGCAGGGCCACCTTGCCCAAGATGGGAGTCTCCATTGATCCAGCCTGTCTCCTGTGTGCTCTCCTGTTCAGTGTACCCATTAGTCCTAAAGTCACCCCTCCCTCTCACATTTGGTCCAGTCAATGCTTGGTCCTGACTTGCTATATCCTTAATAACTTTTGAATTCATTTCCTTCTCTTGTCACTGGCTCAACTAGAATCGGTCACTCTATTACAGTTTTAACCACACCTGATCTCCTAAAAAGTCCTCATGTGGGCTGAAGAGATAGCTTAGTTAGTTGGGTCCTTGTCTTCAAAGTGTGTGGACCTAAGTTTGATCCTCAGAAATCACGTATAAAAGCTGGGTGTGGTGACTAACTCTTCTAATCCCAGATCTAGAGAGGGAGAGAAAGGTAGATCCCTGAAACTTGCTGGCCAGTCAGTCTCATTATTTTCTAAACTCCGGGTTAGTGAGAGGTCCTGTCTCAAAGCTCAATGTAGAGGGCACCTGAGAAATGACACCTGTGGCTGACCCGTGGCTTCTGCATGTGACAATGCACAGAAACACATATGTGTTCCCCTTCCCTCATGCTGTCTCAGTTTCATTTTTATTGCCATGGTGAAATACCATGAATAAAAAGTCACTCGGAGGAGAGGGGAGTTTATGTAAGCATACAATCCCAGGTTATAGCCTGTCATTATGGTGAAGTCAAGGAAAGAAGTTCAGCAGTTATCAGATCACATCCAAAGTTAAGAGCAGAGAGAAGTAGATGCATGGATGCCCACTGAATTGTTTGCGCTTAGCTCATTTTTTCCAACTTTATTCAGTTCAGGAACCCTTGCCAGGAAATGGTGCTGCCCACAGTGGCATAGTGTTCCCACCTCAATCAAAGCAATCAAGAGAACCCTGCAGCCTAAACCTATGTAGATAATTCCTCATAAAGACACACATTTGAAACAGACATTGAGGAAATCCAGAGAATATCTGGATCCTACTTTAAAAACCTATACTCCACCAAATTTGAAAACTTAAGTGAAATGGACAATTTTCTTTATAGATTCCACCTACCGCAGCTAAATCAAGATCAGATAAACATATTAAAAAGCCCTATAACCCCTAAGGAAATAGAAACAGTCATTAAAAATCTCCCAACCAAAAAAAAAGCCCAGGGCCAGATGGCTTTAGCACGGAATTCTACCGGACCTTCAAAGAGGAGCTAACACCAATACTTTTCAAACTCTTTCACAAAATAGAATCTGAAAGAACATTGCCAAACTCATTCTATGAGGCCACAGTCACCCTGATTCCTAAACCACACAAAGACCCAACAAAGAAAGAGAACTTCAGACCAATCTCCCTCATGAACATAGATGCAAAAATACTTAATAAAATACTAGAAAACTGAATTCAAGAACACATCAAAAGTATCATACATCATGATCAAGTAGGCTTCATCCCAGGAATGCAGGGATGGTTCAACATACGAAAGTCTATCAACGTCATTCACCATATAAACAAGATGAAAGAAAAAACCACATGATAATCTCGCTAGATGCAGAAAAAGCATTTGACAAAATCCAACACCCCTTCATGCTAAAAGTTCTGGAGAGAACGGGCATAAAAGGACCATACCTAGAATAATAAAGGCAATATACAGCAGGCCAGTGGCCAACATCAAAATAAATGGAGAGAAACTTGAAGCATTTCCTCTAAACTCAGGGACAAGAGAAAGGAGATCCACTTTCAACATATCTCTTCAATATAGTACTTGAAGTTCTTGATAGAGCAATAAGACAACTAAAGGAGATCAAGGGGATAAATATTGGAATCGAAGAAGTCAAACTATCCCTATTTGCAGATGATATGATAGTATACATAAGCGACCCCAAAAATTCCACCAAAGAACTCTTACAGCTGATAAACAACTTCAGCAAAGTGGCTGGATACAAAATTAATTCAAAAAAATCAGAAGCCCTTCTTTATACAACAAACAAATGGGCTGAGAAAGAAATAAGGGAAACAACCCCCTTCACAATAGCCACAAACAACATAAAATACCTGGGGGTAACTCTAACCAAGCAAGTTAAGACCTGTACAACCAGAACTTCAAGCCCTTGAAGAAAGAAATGGAAGAGGCCTTTAGAAGATGGAAAGATCTCCCATGCTCATGGATAGGTAGGATCAACATAATAAAAATGACCATCCTACCAAAAGCAATATACAGATTCAATACAATTCCTATCAAAATACCAACACAATTTTTTATAGACTTGGAAAGAGCTATTCTCGATTTCATATGGAACAACAAAAGCCCAGAATAGCTAAATCAATCCTGTACAATTAAAAAAAAAAATTTGGAGGTATCACCATCCCAGATTTCAAGCTGTACTACAGAGCAATAGTTGTAAAAACAGCATGGTATTGCTATAGAAACAGACCAGTGGATCAATGGAATCGAACTGAAGACCCAGAAATAGACCCACACACTTATGGGCACCTAATTTTTCACAAAGAAGCCAAAATGGCACAATGGAAGAAGGACAGCATCTTCAACAAATGGTGCTGGTCCAACTGGATATCCACATGTAAAAGAATGAAATTAGACCCATAGTTTTCACCTTGTACAAAACTTAAGTCCAAGTGGATCAAAGACCTTAACATAAGGCCAGACACACTAAATCTACTAGAAAAAAAGTCGGAGAAACCCTCGAACTAATTGGCACAGGCGACAACTTCCTGAACAGAACACCAACAGCTCAGGACCTGAGATCACCAATCAGTAAATGGGACCTCATGAAACTGAAAAGCTTCTGTAAGGCAAAAGACACTGCCATTCGAACAAAATGGCAGCCTACAGACTGGGAGAAAATCTTCACCAACCCTACATCTGACAGAGGGCTAATATCCAAAATCTACAAAGAACTCAAGAAATTAAATGCCCAGAAACCAAATAATCCAATCAAAAAATGGGGGACAGAGCTAAATAGAGAATTCACAAAGGAGAAATCCCTAATGGCTGAGAGACACTTGAAGAAATGCTCAACATCCTTATTAATCATCAGAGAAATGCAACTCAAGACGACTCTGAGATTCCATCTCACACCTGTCAGAATGGCTAAGATCAAAAACTCAAATGACAGCACATGCTGGCGAGGGTGTGGAGAAAGGGGTACCCTACTCCATTGCTGGTGGGAGTGCAGGCTTATGCAATCACTATGGAGGTCAGTCTGGTGATATCTCAGAAAACTTGGAATAGCTTTGCCTCAGGACCCAGGCATATCACTTCTGGGTATACACCCAAATGCCTCTTCATGGAATCATAAGGAAGTTTCCTCATTTATGTTTATAGCAGCCTTATTTGTAATAGCTAGAAACTGGAAACAACCCAGATGTCCCTCAACCGAAGAATGAGTTAAAAAACTGTGGTATATCTACACAATGGAATATTATTCTGCTATCAGGAACAATGAAATCATGCAATTTGCAGCCAAATGGATGGAACTAGAAAAGCTCATCCTGAGTGAACTAACCCAGACTCAGAAGGATGCATATGGCATCTATTAACTTATAGTAGGATTTTAGCTATATAGTAGAGGATATCGATACTACAACCAACACACCAAAGGGAACATGGACATAGACTTTTTTTTTTATATAGTTTTTATATATTTTTTCTATTTTTTAGTCTTTCTTATCTATTTGTCTGCTTATTTGTTTGTTTGTTTTTTAGTTCTCTCTCCCGGGCAATGAGACACTTTTCACTGGTGGTACTGCCTCGTAGACCCCCAATGAATGAGGAGGTGCTTGGCCCTCATACGACCTCTCAACTGAGATGAGGGACTGTTATATAAGGACACCCCACCCCAGAGAAATGGGATGGAAGGGTTAGGAGGTAAAGAAAAAAAATGAAATGTGATGTTTCGGCCTTTTACTACTAATTGTCATAAACTGTTTAGGATAATTAAATGCAGACTAATAGTTATGCAAGCTGGTATTTTGTTAGGTATATGACAGCCTATTATGGTTATTTTCTAAGCTAATCAGAAATAAAGCTGCTAAGAGACAAGCAACATCTGCTTACCCTAATATAAGAGATAGATAGGGCCTCTTCAAAAACCTCAAGAGATCTGCAGAATATGGCATTCAAAGATGTTTTCGTAACTTTAGATTTTTTTATATTGAGACATATCAACTCCTGACAGCACCCCCTATTCTACCCCAAGTAGAAGATGAGCATCGAAGAATCTCCAGTGGGAGATGATTGAATTAGTCGCAAGCCTATCTCTTGGTAGGAAAAGCCCCTTGCTCCAACTGTAGACAGAATGATGTCCAAAAAGGACAAAACCTGGAAGCAGGTAAGTCGACAGCCTAGCTCTGCCAAGATAGGGTAGGCAAGTCCTTCATAACCCCTGCTCTACACTCAATGTCTGTCAGAGAAATGGGGCCAAACGACTGAAGATCGATGCTGTAATGTATGGAGAGAAAATGGGAACTGTCCAGGCAGCCACTGGTATGTCATTTCTTAGTTTTGGAAGCTGCAGGCTCTGTACTTCCTATAAAATCAGATATATTTATCTCTCTCAGGTCTCTGAGGTGGTTGAAGAACAGATAGCCAGAGTCTCATAATTACATTTTGAGTTGTTTAAGAGTCGAGAGAGTGTTATAGATCTAAGAAGATACTTTTAAAATTGTGTTGCAAGTTAGTATGAATGTTGAGTTAGATATAGAACTTTAAACTCATGGAGATGGTTAGATAGTAAAATGTTAAAGTCAGGTGCCAAATACATATGGACTAGACATTGGGAATGTATGCTAAGCCATATAACCCTCATAACTGTGGCCTAATTACCTCTGTTGTTTTGGATTGTATTTATTATTATAAGAGAAAGAGCTGTTTGTTGGACTGAAAGGGGAAACTGTAGGGGGAAATAATATATACCTTAAACTTAAAAGAAAAAAAAAAGGGAAGAGGATGGGGGGTTCAGGGTGGGAGGGTGGGTCTGGAGGGGAGTGTGATTGAGATGTAACTTGAAGAAATAAAAAATAAAAGAAAAAAAAGAAAAAAAAGAAGATAGAGGAAGAAGACGTGGCAGAAAGTAAGAAGATAAATTTCTTTGCAGAAAATAAAAATAAATACTCCTAAAAAAAAAAAAAGACACACGCTTGAGGTGATTTTAGACTATGTCAAAGATAACAATTAATGCTATCCATTATACATGCACTTCACTCCCCTCAACACACACACACACACACACACACACACACACACACACACACACATTAATAATTTTTCTAAAATCAGGTAGTCACGCTAAGTTTCCACTGTACACTCTCAAGAGTTGTCTACTGTCTTTCACATCATCCCTAACATGGGGCTGGAGAGATGGTTTAATGGTTAAGATTACTTGTTGCCCTTGCAGAGGACCTGCTTTGATTACCAGCATGCATACAGCAGCTCACAACCATCCATAACTACAATTCCTGAGATTCAGACACCTCCTGATTTCTTTGGGCATTAGGCACACATGTGGTGCATATACATACATACATACATACATACATACATACATACATACATACATGCATGCATACATGGATACATACAAACCATTCACACACATAATATAAAAAGGGGAGTCTAAAAAGAGGGAACCAAACCAACCCTTAATCATTTGTCACTTAGAAAAGGTTTGTATAATTGTACTCTGACTTTAATTTTGGCAGTTATTCCTTGAAGACCTCACTCAAACTGAATTAAAAGAAAATCAGCTGGTGGAAAGGCCAGTCCTCTCCTCCCTCTGTGTCTTTGCATATTGTGTTCAATGCCTGGTGGTACATCTGTGCCTCCTTCAAACTTCAACCTGGACATAAGCACCTCAGAAAAATATTGAATTTGGTTTGCTGTTTTCCATGTGAGTTTATTTTCAAACCCGTTCTTAGTGCTCAGTGCTTTATCATGTATATTGGAGTGATTTCCTTTCTTCAACACCTAGAGTGCAGAGACCTTTATCTCTGATTCCTGTGACTGGAAACATAGCAACCGATTGGGGATTGGTGTTCAATAAATGGAAAAGGAATAAATAAAGATGGTTGGAAAATTAGCTGTTGTGTTAGAGTTAAAGAAAGGACTTTGACATCCTATTCTCCTAGTACTGTGAGTTAGTAAAGCATTCAATTTTGTTAGCCAGAAGACAGAATCAATTGTGAAAATGATTTGTATTTTCCCTTCTGGCAGCTACTGAAAGTAGAATTTCCTAATTATGGAATTTTAGGATCAGAAGACACTTTATAAATTAAGGCTATATTTACTAGCCACATGTATTTCAGATTTTATAATGCCAGGCATGTAAGTCTATCAACATCATTAATAGATTAGATGCAAGAACTGATAATTACTCTTGAAGCAATTTTGCTTGTTAAAACTTTTTTCAGGGAGTAATGGATCTAAAGGTTTACTTATTGTAATGAATCTTTCGATTTTTTTTCAGATTTATTCATTATATTTTATGTAGCTGGGTGTTTTGCTTTCAAGTATGTATCTGCACCCCTCTGAGCAATGCCCATGGAGGTCAGAAGAGGCCATCCAATCCCCTAAAACTGAGTTTCAGATGGTCATAAGCCATCTCGAGGCCAGAAAACAAACCCTATCTCTCTACAAGAGAAGTATGCACTCTTAAAGGCTGAGCCATATCTCCAGCTCTTCTCCACAGGAATTTCTGGAAATTGTCACAGATATACTCACAAACCAATGTCACCAATTGCTGAGTCAGCTACTTCTCACTCTCCTATCAACTTCCCTGCCCCATTGTCCTTCCTAACTCAATCATACTCCCCAGGTTTCCTTATCTGAATCCGTCTGAGGAAATAGACCCTCTTTATTGTGTTTTAGTAATCAGTTAGAAAGCTGCCAAAGTACCACTGCTTCATGTTCTAATGTTTAATATGATTTTAGAGCAAATAGTTTATAAGTAATTTCTGATGGCCTCTAGCACCAGTTTAATATTGGGAGGCTTCCTCATGAGTTTTTATAATTTTTATTTTATTTCAAGTACATGGATGTTTTGCCTGCATGCATGTATATGCATCATGCATGTGCCTGGTGTGTGCAGAAGTGAGAAGAGTACACTGGATCCATTGGAACTAGAGTTAAAGATAGTTGTGAACCATCATGTGGACACATGGAACTGAACCTGTCTCCTTTGCAAGAGTAATAACTCTTAACTTCTGAGTCATCTCTACAGCCAATAAATTCTTGAATAGAACAATCACATCTTATGTGAGTGTTAGGTAATATGACTGCTCTTTACTTAGGAAAATTCTTTCATTTATCTATAAAGCATAATGTGTATGGTTTTGTAGATACATGTCCATTAAACAATTCTTGAAAAAACCTGATATAGACTACATAGACTTATGAAAGGAACAAATGAGAGATGATAAAGTTTTGTGTGTGTGTGTGTGTGTGTGTGTGTGTGTGTGTGTGTGTGTGTGTGTGT
>CAJQZJ010010411.1:289036-365956 GCA_907164525.1 Lophiomys imhausi
TGTGTGTGTGTGTGTGTGTGTGTGTGTGTGTGTGTGTGTGTGTGTGTCCTCTCTCTTCAACATAACCATTATGTTTCCAGGAATAAGCAGCTTGGAGGGTTCTGAAGTATTTCAGCTTGAGTACTGATTACATCACTATTTTAATATTAAGCTTTTGCAATCTTAGGATCTGTATGGTTTGATTTATGCTCTTAAGAATTAATGAGGTAATACTCCATGAGTGTGGTGAACTTAGGCATCACCATACATCAATGGTAAATGCTCCAGCTGTAGCCTTTATAGTGGAGGGAAATCTTGCCTGGTCAGATGAACACTTACTCTGTTTCTGAAACTGGGCCATCTGTTTCCTGTTTCTCTGAGTTGCTCTTCCTCCCTAAGCAACTGCAAAGCAGTTATGGTCACTGAATGAGTCACAGCTTCCTTGAGGGTGAACAAGCAAAGTCAGTCTGTTAGGTACGTGTGGGTGTGAGAAGACCTGGAGGACTCTCAGCCTGTCCTGGTGGCCTCTACATATTTCTTTCTTAGTTCCTCATTCTTCCCTTTAACTCTGTTCCTGCCTCTAGGGCAGAAAACACTCCATTGTTTCTCTAGTTTCTTTCCTAGAAATCCTGATGAGTTTCAGCCAGAATATTTTATTTTAAAAACATGATTGTTTTTAAGTATTTAGTTCTTTATATTGTTTCCATACTTTCTAAGTGGAGTGAGGATCCACCGAATCTCCCTGGGTTGCTTCCATACCATTACTCCTAGTCATAAAAAAAAAAAAATCCTGTTTCTTTGAGGCTGACCCTTGGCACCTAATCTAATAACGTCAGCTAGCACTTATTGAACACTTCCTCTGAGCCAGGCAATGTTCTACTCATTTTTAGTGGACTGTTTCTTTGGAAACTCTCAATAACCCTGTAAGGTAGGAACTATTGTTATCACACCCTTGTGAGGTTTATGGAGGCCGAGAAACTTGTTCTTATCTGTGTAACATAAACAGAAGAGAGTACAACTACTTGTGTTGTGAGCTATCAGTGCCCATGAAGGGCTTACTAAATGCACCTGAGTATTTACTGTTACTTTTGCTCCCAAGAGACGTGTGAAAAAGTGAGAACTTGGTACTAGTGCGGGCCCTTCTGGCGGGGAACCAGAGCTTACTTGTACACAGCTCCGCCACCTGGATTAGTTAGGTCTCCACCTGGGAGGTGGGGCTGAATGACTCACCTTATAGGGGTGGAGTAAGGCAATGCTACTCCTACACCAAAGCACCCCCTTTGGACCCGAGTACAGAAGACAGCAAGAAAATTCCACATGGCCAGAGGACCCAGACCAAAAAAAAAAAACAAAACAAAACAAAACAAAACAAAACAAAACGAAATGTCTCCAACAAAAGAAAGCAACGTTATTCCGTCCAGCCCGAACCACCTCACCACAACTGAAACACATGAAAACGTTGACAATTCTACATTATAGAAAGTGATAGAGTCCCTTCAAGAAAAACTTAAAACTATGAAGGAATTCAAAGAAGCCACAATTTTACAAGTCAAAATAATGAATAACACCATTAAAGAGCTCCAAGCCAAGGTGACCCAGCTTGAACAGGAGAAGGATAAAGCAATGAAAGATCTCCAGGCAAAAACAAGCAAATTGGAGAAGGAAATGTACAAAACAAACACTACCATTCAAGACATGAAAATAGAAATGAAAACAATAAAGAAAACATAGTCAGAGTTAAAAGAGGAAATGGAGAATCAGAGAAGAGAACAGGAACTATGGATGTGAGTATGAAAAATAGGATACAAGAGATGGAAGACAGGATCTCAGGCATGGAATATTCGATGGAAGAAATCAGTAGAACATCCAAAGAAAATGAGAAAGCTAAAAAATCTCTCACCCACAACATCGAAGAAATCAAGGACTCAATGAAAAGACGGAACCTAAGAATTATAGGAATAGAGGAAAGAGAAGACTCCCGACTCCATGGTCCAGGAAATATCTTCTGAAGATATTTATTAGAAGAAAACTTCCCAAACCTAAAGAAAGAGATGCCAGTAAAAATCCAAGAGGCTTACAGAACACCAAACAGATTAGATCCGAAAAGAAACTCCTCTCACCACATAACAATAGAAACTCCAAATGTAGAGAACAAAGAAAGGATATTAAAAGCTGTAAGAGAAAAAGGCCAAGTCACATACAATGGCAGACCCATCAGAATCACACCTGACTTCTCCTCAGAAACTTTAAAAGATAGAAGGGCCTGGATGGATGTCCTACAAGCCCTGAGAGAACAGAGGTGCCCAGCCAGACTACTAAACCCAGCAAAACTCTCTATCAACATAGAAGGAGAAAACAAGATATTCCATGACAAAATCAAATTCAAACAATATCTCCTCACAAACCCAGCCCTACAGAAGATCCTAGAAGGAAAATTCCAACACAGAGAAGATAACTACACCCAAGAAAACAGAGGAAATAGAAACCTCCACAGCAACTAAACAAAAAGAAACACAAGACAGCCAGCTATACCAAAGTAATGGGAAATAACAACCCCTGGTCACTAATATCCATCAACATCAATGGACTCAACTCGCCAATAAAAAGACACAGACTTACAGACTGGATCGTAAACAAGACCCATCTTTTTGCTGTATACAAGAAACACACCTCACTATTGAAGATAAATACTACCTCAGAGTAAAGGGCTGGGAAAAGGTTTTCCAAGCAAATGGACCCAGGAAACAAGCTGGAGTAGCCACCCTAATATCAAACAAAATAGACTTCCAATTGAGGTTAATAAAAAAAGACAGAGAAGGGCATTACATACTCATTAAAGGAAATATCCACAAAGAGGTCATCTCAATATTGAACATCTATGCCCCAAATACAAAGGCATCTACATTTATAAAAGAAACGCTTCTAAAACTTAAATTGCACATCGATCCAAACACTTTAATATTGGGAGACTTCAACACCCCACTCACAACTATGGACAGATCATCAAGACAGAAGCCAAACAGAGAAATAATGAGTCTAACAGAGATCATGAACCAAATGGACCTAACAGATATCTACAGAACGTTTCACCTAAACACAAAAGAATACACCTTCTTCTAAGCACCTCACAGAACCTTCTCCAAAATTGACCATATAGTTGGACACAAAGATAGTCTCAACAGATACAAGAAAATTGAAATAACCCCTTGTATCTTATCAGACCACCATGGAATAAAGCTGGACTTCAATAGCAAAAGAATCAACAGAAAGTCTACACTCACATGGAAATTGAACAACTCTTTACTAGAGGACCACTGGGTCAGGGAAGAAATAAAGAAGGAAATCAAAGACCTCTTAAAATCCAACGATTTGAAGGCATAACATACCCAAACCTATGGGACACAATGAAAGCTGTGCTACGAGGAAAGTTCATAGCACTAAGTGCCTTCAAAAAGAAAATTGTGACAGCTCATATTAGTGAATTAACAGCTAAACTGGGTGAATTGGAAAAAAAAGAAGCAAACACTCCCAAGAGGAGCAGAAGGCAGGAGATCATCAAACTTAGGGCTGAAATCAACAATTTAGAAACAAAAAGAACTATACAAAGACTCAATGAAACCAAGAGTTGGTTCTTTGAGAAAATCAACAAAATAGACAGACCCTTAGCCAAATTAACTAAAAGACAGAGGAAGAAAACACAAATCAACAAAATCAGAAATGAAAAGGGAGAAATAACAACAGACATTGAGGAAATCCAGAGAATATTTGGATCCTACTTTAAAAATCTATACTCCACCAAATTTGAAAACTTAAGTGAAATGGACAATTTTCTTGATAGATTCAACCTACTGAAGCTAAATCAAGATCAGATAAACAGATTAAACAGCCCTATAACTCCTAAGGAAATAGAAACAGTCATTAAAAATCTCCCAACTAAAAAAAGCCCATATATATATATATATATCTCAGGTCTCTGAGGTGGTTGAAGAACAGATAGCTAGAGTCTCATAATTAAATTTTGAGTTGTTTAGGAGTCAAGAGAGTGTTATAGATCGAAGAAGATACTTTTAAAATTGTGTTGCAAGTTAGTATGAATGTTAAGTGAGATATAGAACTTTAAACTCATGGAGATGGTCAGATAGTAGAATGTTAAAGTCAGGTACCAAATACGTATGGACTGGACATTGGGAATATACGCTAAGCCATATAACCCTCATAACTGTGGCCTGATTACCTCTGTTGTTTTGGATTGTATTTATTATTATAAGAGAAAGAGCCGTTTGTTGGACTGAAAGGGGAAACCACAAGGGGAAATAAGATATACCTTAAACTTAAAAGAAAAAAAAAAAGTGAAGAGGATGGGGGGTTGAGGGTGGGACTGGAGGGGGAATAGGGAGGGGACTGCGATTGAGATGTAACTTGAAGAAATAAAAAATAAAGAAAAAAAAAAGAGAAGAAAAAAAAAGTGGGAACGTGACATTTAAATCCCGGAAGTCTAGCTGTGGAATGGCTAAATTCCAGCATGGCCAGACCACATTCCTCTGATATCAGATAAGAGGTCTCTGAGTCACAGACAAGAAGAGATTTCTGCTTAAGTACTCTGTCTGGGACTACTCTATTCCACAATGCCTCTTGCTCTTTCTTCCTTTGTTCTGCTCTTTGCAAATCTTTGTTTTTATCTTATACCCACTTTTATACTCACAACCCCTAAAATTTCAGAATCCCATTCTAACTCTCACAGTGCAGCCTAGTGCACCTTGACATAATCAACTTCCTCAGTGAGATGCCCACTCCATTCAGAAATGCCATCGACATTTTATTATCTGCCAACTCTTCCAGGCTCCAGGTGGCAGCTTATTTTTATATTCAAGTCACACTCTTACTCTTGTAGGCACTCGGGCTCCTTGATTCACCCCTCAGATAGTTTTTACCACCCCACCCCTAATTGGAACTTTAGCTCTTGTAGAGCTAGTCTGAAAATCTGGATCTACATCTGAACGATGTTGGATTGATGAAGAAAAATTGATATGCAGACTGTTTAATTGTTACATTAAATATGTTTATCATCCCACTCAATGTCTTTAAACAGATTCTTGGCACTGCCTATGTTTGTCTTAATAAACTTAGCCATTCTCAAAAGAATGATTTCATGCATCCCCTCTCCCCTCGTGTTTTGCACACTCTTGCTGGTGACCTTGTTTGTTGTATCATTAAGAAAATGGAAATGCAATCTTTCCACTGTTGGATTGACAAAGCTAACCTGTATTTGCTCCTGCCTCTCCCTGTTTCCTCTTCTTGTGGAGGAGTGTTTCTTTTGTTAAAGATTACTCTTGCGTTCTGTCTCTGTACAGGAAGTGCCCTTTATATATAGGAGCTGGGCTTTGCTTGTGACCTGGTTCTGTGTCCTTATCGCCTCTTGGCCTGTTGTTCATGTCTAACACTCCTGTTTAATGGGAGGTCCTTCCTTCAACATTGGGCAGTGTTCTGGGAGGGTGTATCATCAGAGAAACCCTGCCTTTGATGCTACCCTTCCAATTCCAGCAACCTTGGGTGTGAAATAGCCTGCTTGCTTCCTGTTCCCTGCTTCTTCCCTCCACATTACTTTATCCCCACATCATCAACCAATTCTTATCTGGGATCTCGGTCACTACTCCACTAAATCTCTTTAGGTGCTAAAACAGCCAATGTGCTCTGTTCTGGCAATCCCAAAGGATGCTATTCAGTCTCCACTGTGATCACTGTACTTTTTCTTTCTGTATCATGTTGCTTTGGAGAGATTGTCCTTCTGCCTTAGTCTGAAGCAATACCTCCCTTCCATGACAGTGTCGCTATGGTGTTGCTTAGATCTTTTTTAGTCATAGGCTCTCTATGTGAATTTATCTTGTTCATGTATTTGTTCATTTATTCACTGTGCCTCTCCTGCCTCTACCTAGAACCATGTCTGTCACATTGCAGACACTCCATACAGATCTGTTGAGTGACAAAGACAAGGCTATATCTAGGATCATCTTTCTTACAACTAGGCTTTTGTTAGCTGGGTGATACTTGTCTGTCTGCCTCTCTCTAACATCAGGAGCTCATGAACTTGCTTTCTCAAATCTCCTTCATCTTCTAATTGAGGAAACTTCCTGGTAGGCTCATTCTTGGTCAGACCAACCACAATTTGGATTTAAGGTTTCTCTCCTATTATCCCTGCTTCCACATCTAGGTCATTTCACGAGCTGAAGTTATAAAACCTTCTTTCTAAATGTTAATTGTAGGCTATTGGCTTGGTAGCATATTGGTAGGCATGTCTACTAGCAATTCAAGTAGCAGCTTTACGATTGTTCTCTAGTCTGCAGAACATCCTTGTTGTGGGTCCAACTGGCTCAGCTCCAGAGCTAGGCTCATGTCTTCTGAGATCTTAAGTATCTGGGTCAAAGTTACTTGTAGACTAAACTATCCTCATTAGCCTGTGCACCACACTGACAGCGAAAATCAGGAGCATTTCTGTAAGAAATCCAACCTGTATAGTTCTCTGAGATTCATTTGGCCATTCTGGCTGGGAAAAACAGCATCAGAGTGAGAGGAATATCCAGTTTAAAAAGTCTCTAGTTACCAGCCACACAGCATTTCATTCCATCTTACTACATTGTTAAATAAATGTAAAAATGAAAAAAGCCCATAAAGGCATGATGAGAGAAAAATGCCTGAATTATGTTTTTAAGGTGCTTTCTTTGAGCAGGTATGTATTTCTTTTATCTGTGATTTAGTGATAATGAAAATGTTCCAGTATACAGAGGCATACATATCTCCTTGAGACTTGAATGAGTCATGAGTAGACCCAAGAAATCTAATAGAGAGGAAAGGCCCAAAGGGGGTTATGAAGTACTGCTGGCTGTCCAGTTTTAGCTCCTAGTCTGCTTATGTCCACCGCCACATCTGAGTGACTGAGTAATTTATCATTCCAACTGGGGCACTATTAGTAATTATGCTGGAATACAGTGAGTAAACTATGGCCATTCATTGTAAAGGGAAACATGTGCTCATTCCAATGTGGCTGATAAATGGGAAATACATCACATTCTAAAGCCCCTCCTTCAACCCCCCACCCCTACCAAAGAAAAACGTAGAAAGAAAAAACTAGCTTGACTTTTGTCTTAGGGTTTCTGTTGCTGTGATGAAACACTGTGACCATAAGCAACATGAGAAGGAAGGTGTTTGTATTCCCCTTATACTTTCACATCACAGCCTATTGCTGTGGATAGTCAGGACAGGAACTCAAGCAGAACACAGGGTGCTGCAGAGGCCATGGAGGAGTGCTGTTTACTGGCTTGCTCCTTGTGGTTTGCTTAACAAGCTTTCTTCAGCACCCAGGACCAGCAGTCTAGGGTTGGAATCACCCACAGTGGGCTGGGTCCTCCCACATTAACCATCAGTGAAGAAGATGTACCACAATCCTACCTTCAGGACAATTTGGTGGGAACAATTTCTCAATCGAAATTCCCTCTTCTCAAATGACTCCAAAGTGACATTAAAAACTAGCCAGCACTTTGGTAGTCCACAGGATTTAAGAGTGTTCACAAGAAATTATTATCCATTAAATGAGAGTTACCTATTATTTCTGCAAGTGTATTTTATCCATCGTCTCACAAGCATGTGATTACAGGATCATATGATTTTTGGTGTCTTCCATCCCAGTGGACACAAATTGAAGCAGACCCTCAATAGCCACTCTTACTAGGAACTGAGAGGCTTGAGAGACCATACTTCTCTTTCTCAGTCCAACCACACTTCAGTTCCACCCACAGCCTGTTCTTGCAAGTAAACATCAAGTCATCCTTAGAGGACACCTTACTTGACATGTATTTGTAGTTTCTCTCAGAAGAATGTAAACTTGGGCATCCAATGGTGGGGTGCACAGAGTAGAAAAGAAATTGGGTGGAAATAACACTAAAAGCATATTTTCCACTCTATAATATATTTCTCATGAACTTTAACAATACATTCTTACATCTACATATCTCTTCTATCAATCTATCACCTATGCACACATATACAATAGGAAGAAACACATGCACCAATACATCTATTAGAGAAAGGTTAAACAGACCCATGAATCAATTTTGATAATCTTTCTATTCTGATAAGAGATTTTTTTGGTTAACTTGTATCACTAGTGCCACCAATGGGTTTCATTATGGTATTTTCATATGTCCATATATGTTATATTCATTTGCTTATTTATGATATAATATTTTTTTAAAGGACCAGTACAGTACAGTAGGTGACTCCCACTTCTTTTGGGCAGACCCTGTGATTTCTCTCTGATTATGATCCTTGAAGTGAAATCCTGAGGCTGGCCTTGGGTAAGGATGTCTGTACTACTTTCTGTAATGGCTTTAAGGTGTGACCAGTCAACTGTGAGAAAAAAAGCTATGAATACTGACAGTTTGAGGATGCTTGGAAGAATCTCGTTTTTGTGGTGGCTCATGAAACGTATCTCATCAATTCAAAACTGCTCATACGTGCACGAAGGGCTGGATTCCACAGGCAAGATGGGCTTTGAAAGTTTTGAATCTTCACCGGCTTCTTCCTTGCACCCTCACTAAGGATCACCTGGTTTTGAGCATCTCCATTGTTAGTGAATTTTTTTTTTCTGTCTCCGGACAGCTCTTTGACTCTTGTCTTCTTTAATTGCCCTGAAATCTGTCATACCAGGTGACAATTTTGCTTTGCCCTAGACTGTCCTGTTTTAACAATGAAAAATCTGCACCCTGGGGCAAATCTGAGCCCTGAGTGGTCAGTGGAGTTGGTCACTGATTCCAGACTTTGTTTTCTGGCCTTATTTTTCATCTTGGGCCACTCAAAGACAAGCTACTTTTGTCATCCAAATGACATCCATATTGACACACTTAAGGGACACTCCTCTTGCTCTAAAAACCTGATATAGCCTTAGCCTACATATTGGCCACATGATCTGCTGCAAAGTGCAGACTTCAGTTAGGGGAGAAACTTCTCATTCCTATCAACATATTTCTACAGAGGAAGGCTGTTCTACTTTCTTCTTGTGGAGGGCACACTAAGTATGAACACTCTCACTTCCAATCCACATTTTGTTTTCTATCACTCTGATGAAAAGCAAAGTTATAATGGACCTCATTGTTGAGAATCCAACAACTTTTCAGGTCCAAGTTCTCACAGTGGCAGGAACCATTTATTTCAAAAGTGATGAACAGAGTGTGTCCAGTCCTTTTCAATGCCAACTTTGCATCGTGGGTAAACACGAAAGACTTGGTTTTCTTATTCCTTCTTTCTGTTTCAGGGTCAGCAAGCACACCCCAGGCAGGAAGAAGTAGATGAGGTTGCTATGCTTTTGAATCTTTTCAGTGTCACATTTCTGTGCTTCATGGAGAGTACACCAGGTTAGCCTTGTCTTGCAAGCCTTCCTGTTTTAAATTAAAAGTGGGTGGCAATGGATAACCAACTGGAGGTCTCTTCCTTGGAGACTTTCTCTTGCTCTCAGCATTTCTTTGTTGCCTGCATTTCTTTGACTGGGTTTGTAAGTGGTCAGTCCTGAAGTCATATACATACAAGTAACATTATATAGGTTGAGCAGGTTGTATTTATATATTTAGGAATGTGTGTGTGTGTGTATGTGTGTGGCTGTGTGTAACAAGAAAAGAAATTAATTTGATAAAGAGCAAGGGGTTGAAGGGAGGAAAATGTTATAACTTTGACTATATCTTAATTTCAAAAAATAACAAGAAATAACAAAAATGTAGATGGCAAAGAAGAGATCCACCATGTTCTTTTGTATTCAGGGAGCCTGATATATTGATGACAAATTTGTCGTAAAAATACAACTTATTCTTTGATTCCTTATTTGTCTTAAGCCTTCAAGTCTTGTTCTTTAAAAAAGTAAGGAAGAGTTAATTCAAACATTAAAGACCAATAGGTTGTTCTTTAAGATACTATACCCAGTATTTATTTTAAAAAAGGCAATGTGATAATTTCTACTTTTCTAGCTTCAGTCTACAATCATAATTGTTACTTTACTGACTTATTTTCTAGATTTCCAGTTTCTGTACCAACAACTACAAACCTGGGAAGACACAGACACCTCATTTCTACAGTGGCTGTTTGAACTGAGGAGCAAAAGCTTTATAATCTTCTTACTTGTCAGTAACTCTCAGCTCACTGCTATGGCGCTCCTAACTCCTGGTGTCCCAATGTAACTTCAGTCTTTAGAGTTCCTGGGGACTTTTGAATCAACCATGATTTCCATTCCTTGTTCTATGTCTCATGACTCTTCACCTAGCTAGAGTCAACTCCTTTCAACCAATGTCTTTATCTGTCATCTGTTTATGGGTTAGGCGAGGCTCTATATCCACATGGTAGCCCTCTCTTACAGGCCCCATGTTAATA
The DNA here is from genome assembly GCA_907164525.1 of Lophiomys imhausi. Lineage (NCBI taxonomy): Eukaryota > Metazoa > Chordata > Mammalia > Rodentia > Muridae > Lophiomys > Lophiomys imhausi. The sequence continues at coordinate 299,423 of CAJQZJ010010411.1, forward strand.
TAACCCATTTTTCCACAGGGCAGCACTATCTTTCCTGTTTGTATCTTAAATTAAGTATGGCCAAGTTTGACTTATTATATAGGTTTAAGATTCTGATTCTAGCTCTATTCCCTATTTTAGATACTGGTAACACTACTCAAGCATCATCATCTGATGGGGTGATGTTATGCATTCTAAATGTTAAATAACCTGCTTCCAGAACCCTGCTTGCTGCACACCAAGTGAAGCTATGCTACCTTTCTTGTGAACTATTGTCTCTGAATCATTGAATAAATGCTGAGGTCTGAGATTGGGTGAAGACAGAGGTAGGCAGGACTAAGGTGTGCGGGCTTTTGAATCAGAGAGCATCTTGGGGAGAAGAAGCTGCCAGTAGCCAGAATAAATAGGAGGTGCCTCCGAGACAAGCAGCGAAACAAAGAGCAAGAAGGAGGACACACACCATAGGTTAGAGAAAAGAACATCTTTCCTCGTGGCCTGGAACATTGGCTTAGTGTGGGAAATAACAGTGCAGGGAACATATGTATATATGGGGTCATATTTGGGGAATAGAATTATGAGCTAGGTTAGATAGGCCAGGATTGTTCATTTCAGGCCAAGGCTTGTTAAAATCCATTAGGTCTGTGTGTGCTCATTTATAATGGCGGGTTAAGGATTAACACGGCCAACCAATTAATGGTAATATAAATACTAAGTAAATAATTTAATTAGTTCTTTCTACAAATGTCATCCAATGTAATTAAATTAATTAATTCTACAATCATCCTAAGCTAGAAACGTGTCCCTGATTCTATTCTTGTTTCTCTTTCTTTAATCAGCTCTCTTAATTCTACCCCTTGACTCTCATTGCACCTTCATTTTCATTTTCCCAACCTATGATGTCTTTTCTCACCGCTATTCCTTTAAGAGCATTAGCTGTTTTCTCTCTGCTTCCTATACAGCCAGCTCCACTGTCTATATATACTCTTGCCAGTGTAACCCTTTGACCTGGTGAATCCTATGAAGGCTTGCCCCTGTTTTGAAATCCTTGGATAAGCCCATCTGTTCTTGGGAACATAAATCAGGAGTCTTTAGGACTTATCTCTCTACTGTGCCTCAGGCCATTCTCCTGCCATCCTTCTCACCTCACCCCCCCCCATTCTCACTCCTCCCAATAGCAAACAAAAATTGTTTCTCCACTAATTTAATCCCTGTGCCATTCCTGCACATTAGCCCTTCTGCCTGGAATGCCATGTCTCTTTCTCAAAGCAAGTTCCAACTTGCTTGACCTTTAGGATGTGAGGATTCACTCTCTCCTGACTTCTGCCTGCCTTGTGCTTCAATATTGTCACCAGCAAGGCTTTTTTTTTTTCTGATTTTTCCAAGACTTAAGACTGAATGGGTGGCCATTTGAAAACTTTTTAGTAGGATGATATATGAGTGAGATGTAGAATGTTCTATATATTTGGGCTACTAACAGCAGAAGAATTATCAATATCCCAGAATTTTATATATGGAATGGTGCATACATTCCATACATACCTACATACATACATAGAGGCACATTCACACATACTGTTGGTGAACTATAGATTGTTTTCAAGGGAAAAGTTGCTATCTGCTTGTCATAGTCACAGTGATTTCTTGGTAGTTTGTCCAGAAAATATATGGTTTGGTGAAATTCACTAAAAGAGCTTCCAACTAAAATTCTCAAGGTCTTAAGTAACCACCCAAATGAATTGTTAGATATAATTATTAAACAGACCAATTGAACTAGGTACGAGATGAAAAATGATTTTTACCTTTAGAGTTATTGATTTTAACCCACTCTTCCTAACACCTAGATGGATGAACTAATTAACCTGTCTATTGCTGTCATAGTTCAGGGCAATAAAACTGCCATCCATACATGGCAGGGATAATTTTGTTCCTGTAGGAGAATATGCTTTCAGATATCTTACCATGGTTTTACTTCATTAGTGCATATTTATAAGGGAAATTTAACGTGTGGAGCAGTGTTTTAGAAACATTCTAATGATCTCAATTCTTATGAGGATGTTAAAGATATAATCTTGTATGGGGATTTCCAGCATGGGGACCCGCCACTTAACTTATGACTCCTGGGTCACAGAGGTAAAGGTAAAAAAACAAAAAACAGTGAGAGCAGAATGATGGTTTGTGGTTGATGCTTCTCTTTTTGTGTCTTCAAGAGTGCTTTCACAAGATGATGAGAGTTTAACAGTGAAATAGGTAATCTCCATTCATGCATTTTAACTTAACATTCATAGAAGTAAATGCTCATAAGCATTATATTAAAAATGTGACTGTAATTCTTAAAAAGTAAAGGCCTACTTATCCTTAAAAATGAGCTAAATCCTTCACACCCAGCCAGCCACAATCACACCTAAACGTAAAGAAGACCAATTAATAATTTTTCAAGAACTGAAAACCATCAGTTAGAAAAACCCCATATATTGAGCAAGGGTTGTAATACTGAGAAAAACGAGTCTCCTCAGTTCTAGTTGGGAGCTAGACTCATACAAACTTGACCAGACCCATACCACACATGAATTCATCTGCAGCCTGCATGTCAGTATTCCCTGCTTAAGTTAATTAATATGAGAAAAACTGCTAAAGTAACTCTTACTAAAATATATCTCATGGAAACAAAATATTAAAATGAAAAACAGTGCAAGTATAAATACTTAAATCTTAATTTTAATCAAAGCATATTCCTATAACTTTTTTGGATAATGGTTTATAAAGATAGATATTCAGTTGCTTTGAAGACTTGAAATGAAGGGGAAATGGCTCATGTCATTTGCAATGTTTCAGAATCCATCTTAAGAGAATAGTAACAAACTGTGTATAGTTTCCACATGGGGAGCTCCTTAGAGATAGATATAAGAATGAACATTTTCAAAATCTTCTGTCACAGGCAATATCAGTTTCTGCTTTTGGCTACTTGTGATGAGGGTTTTTCAGTATTTATTGACACTACTGATCTTCCAAGACTTGCAACAGGCGAGTCAGCCCTCAGCTACATCGACCCCAGTAGAGCATGATACCCTGTGGAGGATGAGTCTGCACAAAGTTGTTTTCTATTGTACTTTGATTGCCTGTCTTCTTCACTATACAGTTTGTCCATTGTTTGCAGATGGGTGTTTATCTGGGGTATATAGGACTCTGGGTTGAGATGTGGAAATCTGGGAAGAAGCATGTGCCATTGTCACTGGGGGGAGGGAGTATAATGGTCTGGAGAGATGAATGAATGCTTATTCCTTGTCCCTGTTGTTGTCCCATGATATTAGGCATGTAGAAGCAACATTGGCTGTTCCCAGCCTCATTGTGGATATGATATGAATATTTCTGTGTGTATCTGTAGGTCTGTGCAGACTTGGCCTCATGGGTGCACTCAGAGGTAAGGTGTAGTTGTTTGTTTCAGGATCAAAAGGCTTAAAGATAATGGGTAAAAAAGGCAGGCTGTTTTGTCCCTGGAGGTGGGGTTAGTGATGGAAACATTTAAGCCTTTGTGTGCATCCAAATGTCAGGCAGCATAGGGCATCCTATGGGTCCAGAGCCAGCCCTCTAATGTTCAGAGAGTGACAGAGAAGGACTGAGCATGTGTCCAGCTTCTATGAAGGCCTACTCTTGCAAGCAGGCCTCAGATAGTAAAATTATGCTGTGCCAGTCTAATATCATTTTTAGACTTGCACAAAGGGAAATGTTGGAATGCTCACACTTAGCTGCTGGAAAGTTCCTTTTCCTTTCTGATTTGGAGTTGGTGTGGTACTTACTGCCTTCAGAACAACACTGAACCTTTGCTTCTGCTCATCTTCCTAGAGGAGCTTTTTACTTAAAAAACAAAAAAACAAAAAAAAACAAAAAACCAAAAAAACAGAAACATGTTTTTGAAGCCAAATTTCCCTTTTCTTCTTTAATACTTCTAGAAAAGACCTTAAGAGGTTAAACAGTTACTGACAGACCTTACAGCAAAAGGCATGACATTTTTTGTTGTAAATAATGAAAGCTTTATGAAAATACCACAATGCACATACAGTGCCTTTGAAGACCAATCAAATTGTATGCTTTCAAAAATATAATAGATACTCTTTGGTGGGATGATGGCTTAGACCCTTAGACCCCCACAGGGTTCTGGATGGGCAAATGCCAGCCTGTATGGAGTAATAATTAAATTAAAGAACAGACACCAGCTGAGGATTACAAATAATACACATTAGAATACTGGCACAAACTTAAATTTGGGAATTATTTATAAGCTCCACTTACAAAGATTGAGCAGGGAGCACGCATGAGCACATACAAATGGCGCATCTCAGCATCTAATAGAAACTTTGCTTTTCAGTTGTCTGGGAAAATGGCAATTCTTAGGTGGAATTGTGTATCTGTTAGGAAGATCATGATAATTTGCCTGGTCTCAGAAATCGTATGAATAAAAATAGCATGATTTATAAATGAAGGCCTCCCTCACCCCTTCCCTTTCTCTGAGTGTGCATATTTTAAAGGGTACTATTTCAGAAGCAAAGTGGACACAATTTATGGTTTAGAACATGCTGCAGGAGAATCTTTCCTTTTGAGTTCACGGGTCCTGTGGAAAGGAAGGCTAAAATTCTTCTAGCCACTCAAAAGCATTGGAGTGTGATGTCAGAGATTAAATAATGTCCTGTTTTCAGTCAGGGAGGGGTTAGTTATGTCTCTCTTGCACTGCAAGGAAACAAATGCAAGTATGTGCATGGCATTGAGCTGTCTTTGTCTAAAGGCTTTTGTTCCACGAATGCTGTGAAGAAAAAGAAAACAAACTCTGTAACTCACATAAAAATCATATTTCTCCATTTCATTTCAAGTACAAGTTTTGTTCCAGAGATATATTAAAAAATGGAGAACAGGACAGAACATATTTTATGTTCTCACTCATCTTCTGAATGGCCTGTTAGCACTGTAAACTTGCAACTGGACAATTACTCGGCACAAAACCCATGAAGCAGGAACCTTGACAGAACATCTTCCCCAAGGCTGAAGTGGTTTTTGAACAATTCACTGGAAGCTGTAGGCATTAATCTACCTTTGTTTCACTGTTTCCCATGCACAACAACCTCCTTGTCCTGACAATCTCCAATGTAATAAGTGTCTTTCTCCTGTTTCCTGTTCTACTTCCACAATTATCCTTTCCCCATGACTCAGATCTGTAAAAAAGAAGGGACTTTTCGTGTACATGAAATTCAGCTCTCTTCAGGGCATTTTTTTCCCTCAGAGTACTTGCATGGCATTAGCAATAACTTACATAATTCTTCAAATGTCATAAACTCCATAGAGAAATAAAAATTCATTTACCTCACTTTTCTGCTCTTGTTTAAAACAAAAATTTCTTGAGCATAGATTAGAGATACTAAGACGTACCTTGGTCCATCCAAACTCTAGATCCTATGTGTGCTCAAGGTATAGAATGGGTGACTTGCCTACTTGCAGAAAGTGTTACTTGTCTTCCTGAGGCCTAAAGATGTTTCCTCGCACAAACATTCTTCTAAAGACAGACAGACAGATAGACACAGAGACAGACAGACAGAGGCAGATAGAGATAGAGACAGACAGACAGAGAATATTTGATGATAGTCCTATACATGAAGAGCACAAATATGATCCTTGAGCCTCCCTCAGATTCATAATGCCCTTACTTCCTTCTGTGTAATCTCTTTCCTAAGGAAACAGACACATAGATGGATTATCACATTATTTCCTCATAGTCTGTGTCAAGGGACAATTTGGGCTGGACATCCTGAGCTTTCTGTTTTTCCTCTTTCTGTTCACAGTTGCTATTTTTAAACCAAATCCCAACATTCAATTTTACCAATAAAGACTCAGGAGCCAGGTGCTGAGGTGAAAACCTGGTAACTCAGAGAGGCAGAGAAAGCATCCAGCTGACCTTCTTCCTCAAACGATGTCCTAGAAGAAAAAACCCTCTCCTTCCTTACTTAAAAACCCTTCAAACCAAGTGTCCTTCCTTTCTATTTCCTTTGCTTCTGTTTGCCTTCTTACTTCCTCTTGCTCTATGTTTTTTCCCCTATGTTCACTCTCTGTCAACTGGTTGCTTGCTCCACCTCTTGACCTGTCGTTGACTTTATTTAAACTTGTAACAATAAACAGAAAGCTCTTGGATTACAGGTGTGTGCTAGGGCTGAGACACCCACAACTAGAAACAGATTTTTCCAATTCACAATCTCAGGGTTCACAGTGTGATCAAATATCCTGCAACACGTAGTCCTTTGGACCTGAGCTTTAGATCTCATTTTTTTTTTCTCAGCTTTAGCCTTGGAAGATTCAAAATTCTCCTACTTTCAACCTGTTCAGGTTGAAGGTGGCTGCCTCTGATTAGCTCTCCTGTCTCCCCCTTTGCAAGACTTAGATATTACCCCTCCTTGGTACTCCTGCAGCAGCTAGCTAACTCTGCTACTAGTAACCAGTCACATCTCCAGGAGTCTATGGCAAGGTCAGAAATATGGAAAGTGAGGGTGTGGAGAAAATAAATGCTTCCTTCCTACTTTTTTTTTTTAGCATGTCCATGAGCATCTATGAGCTACATGTGAAATCCCAGCAGCTTGTGTGGGCCTAGAGAAAAAAAAAAACTAGAGGAGAGAGTGTCTTAAGACCCACTCTAAGGTCTCTTTTTATCCTATGAAAGCAGAACTCTCCATGCTGAGTCCATGCACTGACATTTCACCCATTCCTCCATGCATCCATGGCTTCAGCATCCCAGTAACAATTTGTGAAAGACTAAACTAAGTTCAGACTCTTAAACTTATTGACCTTCTCTGGGCTTAGACACCTATGAATGCGAATCTCATATTCATGTGTCATGGTTACTGACCATTTGACTTTTAACATTCTGTCTCTTCAAAGATTTACAAAGAAAACTTGTTGCTTTTGGCAATGTTGCAATAAGCTATACTCTTTTGTACTTACTGGGGAAAATTTTATCCTGATGGTTTGGGCTTTAAAAAAATTTAACAATTGTTATTACATAGTGTAGATAGGAATGGATTGTACTCACTTTTGCAGCAAAGGAACCAGAAAGAATACATTAATGCCTTCCTAAACAGTATTAGTAACAATTTAAACAGAGGTAAATGTATTTAATTGTGTCAAGCTTTCAAACTGATTTGCTTTGAAAAATGCTTTTTTATTTTTTTTTCCATGGGAAGGAATTTACTTTAATGGTATTTTTTTTTATATAAGTACTTTATTTTTTTTCTTCAAGTTACATCTCAGTCACAAACCCTTCCCTATTCCCCCTTCCTGTCCCACCCTTCCACCCTCTTCCCCCACAACAGCTTCCCTTTTCAATCCAACAAATGGTTCTTTCTCTTATAACAATAAATTCTATACAAAACAGCAGAATTAAATATGCCACATTTATGAGAGTTAAATGGCCCAGTATACCTTCCCAATGTCCAGTTCATACATATTTGGCCCCTGACTTTAACCTTCTACCTTCTAACCATCTCCATGAGTTTAAAGTTCTATAACTGACTTAGCTTTCATACTAACTTGCATCACTATTATAACCATCTTCTTAGATCTAGAACACCCTCTTGATTCCTAAACAACTCAAAATTTAGCTATGAGACTCAAGCTGTCTATTCTTCAACCACCTCAGAGAGCTGAGAAGGATAAATATATCTGATTATATAGGAAGTGCAGGGCCTGCAGCTTCCAATACTAAGAAATGACAAACCAGTGACTACCTGGACAGTTCCCATTTTCTCTCCATACATTCTAGCATCAGTCAAGACGGAAGGGTCAGGGGGTAGAGCATGGGAGGGTGGGGCTGGGAAGCAGGAAAAGAGGACAATATGTTAAGGATGTAACCTGTAGCAACAAACAAATAAATTTGTTAATTAAAAAAAAAGCAGGTAACAACGTTAAAACACTGTAAATAAAATAAAGGATACAGCCGTTCAACCTGGTTTTATAAACCTCCAAGTGTCGAAAAAATGTAGAGCTAAGGTAAAATACAGGAGAAATGTGGTGTTAACCCATGCCTTAAACTTCAGCAGAGACGGGAGGAGCACCATAGAGTTAGTGGACTTAGAAATTCTAGAGTTACACGGAACAGGGTGGTGAGGGTACACACCCTTAATCCCATCATTCAAGAAGAGTACACCCTTAAACCCAACACACTAGAGAAAAAAACAGGCAGATCTCAGAGCTCAATGTCAGCCTGATACAAAACAAACTCTAAATAGAGAAAAACTTCGATCCAGGAGTGGTGGAACACATCTTTAATCCCTTCAGATGGGAACCACAGGTCTCTGATCCCAATAATTAGAAGGCAGAGACACACATATAGGATTTGGAAGGACTTAAGTTTAAAAGCTACTTTCAAAAGGCCCACTCAATACAAACAAATTGTCCTTCGAGATCTCAAAATATATACACTAAAGCTGGTTTAGCTCCAAAATAACAAAATAATTTCTTCTTTAAACCAGATTGAAAGATAACACTTTATGTATTGTCAAAAAACCAAATTTGCCTCAGGAGAAATATTACCTACCCCCCCCCCCCCAAAAAGAGGGTGATTGTCCCTGAGTGAAGATTAGGGCAGGGCTCTGTTCTTATCTTTCCAGGAGAATCAAAGCATCCATTCAAGGAACCCAGGGACAACTGGACAACGGAAATCTCAGCAGAAAACAGAATCAGACACCAAAAGAAGACGAGTGACCCAGTTGATTCAGCCTGACAGACTCCCTCAATAGCTGTCTCCATCAAAAGCCGACAACCACAACAACTCAATATCGCTAAGACCGTTCAGCTCTACACAATGCCCCAGCCAGAACCTCAGTAAAGCCTGGAAGTTCAGCTTCTGCCTACAAACTCCTTAGGACATCTAAACAGCTGAGAACAGAAGGACTGGACATAAAAGGATTGTACTAACATTTTTAACCATTTTTCAATTTTGGTTCGGGCCCCAAACAGGTTTACTACGACCCAAATCAGCAGGAAGTCATTTTAAGAGAGCGACGTCCCATACCCAGAGGGTGGGGAGGGTGTTTCTCCGCCCCCCCTTTTTTTGGTTATTTGAAGGACAACTGAAAACTCTGTTATTTAGGGGAAGAGATTACAAGTTGTTAAATGGTCCTGTTTAATGGGTTTTGGAGGTTAGACCCAGAGTATTCCTTCTTTCCCTTTTCTGTATCCTTCTTCTTTATCTCTTATGTAGGAATGCACGGACTTGAGAAAAATTGAGACATAGACATAGCACAGGAAGGACCAAGAAGAAGGGTCAGATTATTGAATATGCCCTTATACCTTTGTATATTGATACAAAATTAGTAGTATATTTGGCTAAAGTGGTATTGACCATTGTTTATTGTGCAAAAATAAGATTGTATTGGACTACGTCGGTATTGATATTTGTATATTGATACAAAATTAAGATTATAGTTGGCCACAATGGTATTGACCCTTGTATATGGACGCAATATTAAGATTGTATTGGGCCACATAGGCATTGATCTTTGTACATTGATACAAAATTAAGAGTATATTTAGCCACATTTGAATAGATCTTTGTATATTGATACAAAATTAAAGGTAACGCTTCCTAATGGTATCGTACCTAGAGATACTTAAAAATGAAATGTGAAGCTCTGGCCTCTTGATAGCAACCGTCTTAAACTGTTTAGGATAGTTAAGAAAAACAAACTCCTAGTCATGCATGCATGTCACTTTGTTAGCTACTATGACAGTCTATCACAGATATTTTCTAAGCTACTCAGTAATCAAGTTGTTAAGAGACAAGCAACATTTGCTTATCTAAATTCAAGAGACAGATAGGGCATCTTCAAAAACCCCAAGAGATCTGCAGAATATGGCATTCAAAGATGTGGTCTTAAATTAAGATTTTTTTTTTGATATCGTGACATATCAGCTCCTGACAGCACCCCCTATTCTACTCCAAGTAGAAGATAAGCATCGAAGAATCTCCAGTGTGAGATGGTTGAATTAGCGGCAAGCCTATCTCTTGGCATTAAAAAACCCCTTGCACCAACTGCAGACAGACTGCTGTCCAAAAAGGACAAAACTTGGTAGCAGGGAAGTCGACAGCCTAGCTCTGCCAAGACAGGGTAGGTAAGTCCTTCATAATCCCTGCTCTACAATAAATGTCTGTCAGAGAAACAGGACCAAAAGGCTGAAAAATGCTTTTTAAAACGTATTCTTTGGAAGCTTCTGTTTGATTCAAAACTTATCTTAACTTCTAAAGCTATTCCATTACTAAGGGCACTTATGACTAGTATTCCTATTCCTAAGCACTGTTATTAAGTGTTAGTTTTTTTATTTTTGTTTTGTTTTACGATGTTGGGGACCTAACACAGGGCCACATTCATCCTAGGCAAATACTGTGCCATTGAGCTGCATCTTCATCCCAATGGGAGGTTTTCAGTGTTAAACCTATAGCCATACATAGTTCTTTGGCTTGCATCTATGAGCAGTATTGAATATGAAGGAAAGTTATTAATTGTTGTAATTGATAGAGAGTAGCCTCTTCCTCAAAGGATTAACTCAGTACTGCAGGATAACTTGTGCCCCAGTGTTAGCTCTCCAAATCATTTCTATTCATTGTGTACCACACCCTTGCTGATCTGTTAAAGATTCAGAACACACTGATGTATAAGTGATTCCATACTAATTTCCAGTAATTAATTTCCTACATTCAGAGACTGTGCAGAGTCTTGGAGAGAGAGCAGGGAACAAAGAAAAACATGCTCTCATGAATGTAAAACTGACAGACCTGGAGGGATCAAAGCCGAGACTCAGACAAACTCTGCTCGCTTGCTCCAAATAGTTCTGGGTATGCTACACCCGTGAATTCTTGGTTCCAATTCTAAACACTTGTTCCCATCATTTTGGAACCACACCCTGCTTAATGCTTTTCCAGTCTCTGCTATAGACATTCATGCCTTTGCACATCAGCATTATTGGCTCTATCATTTGTCTCTGCTTCCGTCATCACTTTAGGTTTGGACTTCTTCCTGGTAACCTCAGCCACAAGAGGTGTGCCCACTTATTTTCCTCTCATTAGCAAAAGATTTATTTTTATTATTTTTAAGAGTATGTGTGCATGTGTATGGGAGGGGTGTATGTGCCCATTCATGCAGGTGTCCTTGGAGAATGAAAAAAATCATGTTGGACTCTCTGGAGCTAGAGTTTGAAGTGATTGTGACCTGGGAACTGAATTCAGATCCTCTTACCTGCTAAGTCATCTTCCCATCCTCATCTTCCAGTTTCTTCTTTCTGATTCCCTGGCAAGTCTTAGGGACACCCAGAAATTTTTGGTGTTTTCTGCGCAGATGTGGGGATGGTTGCTGTGTCTGGAGTTTGCTTGGATTTTGATATGGCTGTTGTTATTTTGTTGATCTCAAGGTAAGAGTTATACAGAAAAATTGTCAAGGAAGAGAATGGGAAACTTCATTTTGAGATGTATTCAAATGTGGTGTGAAAATAATCCAAGGTAACAACAAATTAGGAGAAGGACACTTGTGAAATGTCTGATTTGCCTTCTTGATAGTGGGAACTCCCCACTTCGAACCCGATTCCAACAAATCTAGGCCAAGGAACTGCTGAAGCAGAAGTCACATTTGACAATATGTTCAGGGTCATGGAAAAGAGCACTAACTTCTAGAAAGAGGTAGATGTCTCAGCAGCATAATTCCTGAAGTCAATATTCCAGAAAGGATGTGAGAGGCATAGGTGGCTCTCAAACAAATGAAATAAAGTTAAGGAAGTTCTGGCATGCTGGGAGAGACAATTCTAAAGAAGGAGGGAACTAAGGAGCTTTCCAGCTCTCCAGTGAAACCACACTTCCGAAGGATGCCCTTCAACATGGGAACCCTCAGAAAGCAAGCATGGCCATGGGATCTGTGGCATGTCAAGGGATTGTAAGTGTTTATTTCAGTCTTGCTCTGTTTTCTTCATTCGCTTCTATTTGTGATCTTCTGCTACAAATTCCCTTATGTGTTTGGTTCCCTCACAACCCGCCCTTGCTCCTCCAGTTTTCCTTCGGCTGGATCTAACCTATTTCAACCCACATTTCCAGATGGTCTACTACTTTTCCCATATGTATATACCTCGTTGTTTTCTTCTTCCTGTGCTCTAACTGTGCATCCCAGTTACAATGGCCAGAAAGCCTATGCTCTAGTAGAGGGATGAGTCCCTTTAAGTAGCATCTTCTCACATGTTTGTTTGGAGATCATTAAATATTTAACTTACTGAGAAACTAGAAGCTGAAATGTTCCAAAGCATTGCTGATTAAATAGCAATCTGGAATTAAGATAAGACAACATTAAAATTAAAATAAAATTCAAGTGTTCTGTGTTCCTATAGACTTTGTTACCTGTCAATGAGACACTTTGCCCTAGTGGTGCTGCCTTGTAGGCCCCCACTGTATTAGGAAGCTCTTGGCCCTCATATGACTGCTGAATTGGGGCGGGGGACTGACATGTAGGGACACTCCACTCCAGAGGAGAGGGATGGAAGGGAGAGGGTGGGAGGGTGGGACTGGGAGGGGTGGAAAGAGGGCATTGTGATGGAGATGTAACCTGAAGTAATAAATACACTTAAAAAACAAAACAAAACAAAAAAAAAAAACCCCAAACGAACAAAAATTCAAGTGTTCCTATTATCAAGTAATTAGTTAAAATATTCCACTCTGTGGTTTAACAAGAGACAGTCAGAAAGCTTGGGTCTTGCTTCTCAGCTGCTGAGACACCATGCTCAGCTTTTGGATTCTGCTGATACCTACCTTGCTTCTTCTGTTTGGACTGCACAAGGGCAGGGCCTCCTGGCTTTCTCCATTCTTCTGTGCCTTCACTGCTTCTCTGTGGGCCAGGAAACAAGATTGAAGAGGGACCTCATTACCAAGGCTTGGTATACTATAGTGCTATGAAATGAAAGGAGAAACTCTAAACCTCACTGAGATAAAAATGCTTACAATACATGGAAAGGACATTTGGAACTGCAATGTGAACCATGGCGTTGGGAAGGATAAGGCTTGATGGAGCATTTACAAATAGCACTTATGAAGGAAAACAGAACTACCCAGCTTTGATTTCACCTTGGTAGTTCCATCAGGAAGAATGATCTTCAAATGAGCAAGTGTAGAACACATACACTTAAAAAGGCACAAGAACCCACATAGATAAGCCATTGTGAGAAAACACCAAGATGTCCTTAGAGTTGGTCAAAACTTGGGCAAAGTGTACTGCAGAAGAAACTTGGTTTGGTACTTGGTAGTGTCATTGGCCAACTGTATTGGACTTTTGAAGATTTATGAAGAGAGATGCAGAAAGCCTGGGATAGGTAAATGTCCTAGTTAGTATTCAGGAGAGAAGGTCGATCTTAGAGATACAACACTCGCATATTTGAAGGTAAGATTTAGCAAGGGAAATGACATTTACACCATGAATTTATGTAACCAACAGCTATCTAATCAGACACAATACCAGCTCAAAAGGAGGGAATTCATGTCTGGTGCTGTAAATATAGCCAACTACCCAGGGCTGGTAGGGCATGGGACCTAGAGGAGAACCCATAATTGCCACTTTCACAAATCAGTATAATGTAACTCTTTTTTTTTTTTTTTTAAATTTGGTTTTCCGAGACAGAGTTTCTGTGTGAAATAAATGTTGGTTGTCGTGGACCCAATTTGTAGATCAGGCTGGGCTTGAACTCACAGAGATCACCTGTCTCTGACTCTTGAGGGCTGGGATTAAAGGCGTGCACCTCTCTATTGCTAATACTTATTATTATACTCACAAATGAGTGTAGTTTTTACAAACAAAGAAGGTATGTTTTACAATAGAAGAAAGCAATTAGAGAAAGGTACACCTGGTGAAAACACAGAAGACCACTGACCTTGGGGTGCCTTGCCCCTAATTGATACATCTAAACACAAACCCTATACCTAAGGCTCAGCAAACGTTGTGTGTGTGTTGGGGGGGGGTCAGAGAGACTATAAGAGCCAGAGGATCAGGATGCCTTTTGTGAGACTGTTCCTTCTATGTATGGCAGGAAAGTTGCATCCATGAATTATCAAGAATATGGTTGAGAAATGTGAAAAATGAGAATCCTGGTTGACATGCCAATGTGGATGAGGAAAGACTTACCAGATCCTACCCCTACACAAAAATCTATAGACAATTGTTGACTGGTAAGAGAGGCAGAATTGACCTTTTAGAGGCATAACCCCTCTAAATTGATTGTCTAATACCAAGCGGTCATCCCTAATTACACACACACACACACGCACACACACATGTGTACACACACACACACACACACACACACACACACACACACACACACACGGCACTCAATGGACGTAAGAGAGTGTGTTTGTTCCTCAGAGGTATGCAAGCATGTGAGAAAGAAGAATACAGTGGAAAAGGAGCAGTACGTTAAGTATTTCCTATTTTTGGCAAGACATCTGATTTGGCCGCAGTACTTTTCTCAATGCCCTTGTAGTAGAAGGACACCCCAAGGATGTATGACATGGCTTTGAAGCAGGCTGTCTCCTAAAAGCTCATTTTAGGCATATGCCAGGGGATTCTGTGGAACTTTGAATCAACCTGAGGCACAGCTTAAAAAGCACACTCATCAAACCTGAGGATCACATGGTGCTGGGAGCAATGACTAATTAATTGCAGGATAGACTCAGGACTCAAAGAGACACTGACAGGCTCGACTGATTGTCCTTCCCAAAACAAGATGAAATTTAATGAATAAAAACATAATCTCTGGCACCTAAGATTACAAAAAGAACCTTGAAGGGAGAAGGAGAATTCAGGGTTCCAAGCCAGTAGCTCATGCAAATCAGAGCAGTGTTTGCTTAAGGTTGCCCAACTTACCTTTCAAATCTGGGTTCAATGTCAAAATTCCTTCCTTGTTCATCACAATACTTGCTTCCTTGAACCTGACCTCATGTACAGGCCTTAGCCTCTCGTCTTGTGCCTTGAATTTTGACTCAGTGTTTTTGTCTCTGTGTATCTGTAGGCAAGGTAGTACTCAGGGAAGTCTGCCCTAACTTTTGGCTTGCATGTGAGTAGCGATAGGTCTAAGACTGAAGTCCCCAATCATGTCTGACCCCAGAGGATTCCCCACCACACCTCTCTGGGATTTATTGTGTCACCTGTTTGTGACACACCGTGACTGTCATTTTCGTCTTGCACAAAAATTAGTTCAAAATGGGTCAAAGACTTTATGCTCCATTATGGCATTCTCATGCAAAAAAGAAAACAGACTATGATCTATCTCCCAAACCTGCTGCCTGTCACCTTCTGCCCAGACTCTCTTTTGCTGCTCTCATTTCTTTCCCCAAATTTCTTTCCCCCTGTTTACTTTGAGGTCACATGTACTCTGTTGCCTTCTTTATTCCACAACTCTTCTCTTCCTTATGGTCTTTTCATCTAATTTCACACATGCACACACACATGCACACTCACACACATGCACACTCACACATATGCACACTCACACACATGCACACTCACACACATGCGCACGCACACATTCGGATGTCACATATGACTAAAAGAATGAGATATCTGTTTCTACAGGCCTGGCTTATTTCACTTAACGTAATGATCCATTACACCCATTCTTCTGTAAATGTTGTGATCTCATTTTTCTTTACAGCTGCATAATATTCTGTTGTGTAGATGTGCAACATGGTTTTTTTTTTAAATCAACTTGTCTCCTTACGCACATCTAGGCTACTTCTGTTTCCTAGCTATTGTGAACAGCACAACAAGGAACATGAATGTACAAGCGTTCCTGTTACATTGACTTCAGATTCTTCGGGGTGAATTTCTTGGAATAGGATCGCTGGGTTATATAGAGCTATTGCTCTAGTTTTCTGAGGAACGTCTATGCTCACTTCCTTAGTGGCTCTGTTAGTTTACCCTCCCATCAACACTCTGGTGAGTTTTCCTCTTCCCTTGGAGTCCTTGTTTCTTGGTGCCCTGTGTTAGCCATTTTGACTGGGGTGAGTTGGAATTTCAAGGTAGCATTAATTTGAACACATTTTTAAAAAAGATATTTCTGGTCACTTGTATTTCTTCTTTTGAGAACTGGATGTTCAGGGCATCAGCTCACTCACTTTTTGGATGATTCAGAATTGTTTTGGTATAATTTTGTAGTTATTTACATATCTTAGATAGTAATCCTCTGTCCGAAGTGTGGTGGGCAAAGATTTATTCTCACTCTGTAGGCTGTCCCTTTACTTAGTGACTGTTATCTTTGCTGTACAGAAATGCTTTAATAATCCCATTTGCCAACTCTTAGGATTCTTTCCTTTGCTATGAGAGTATTTTTCACAAAGTCCTTGAATATGGCTGCATCTTGAAGTATTTTCCTCTAGTAGATTTGAAGTTCTTGGTCTTACATTAGTGTCTTTCACTTATTTTTGAACTAAATTGTATGTAGGGTGAAAGTGATGTATCTCTTTTCATTCTCCTATGGGTACTAGTTACTCTGATACATTCACTGAAGAGGAGTTTTCCTCAAAAATAAGTTTTCAGCACTTTTGTATAGAAGAAGTATGTTTTTTATAGCTGTGTGGGTTTATTTCTGGGTCCTTTGTTCTATTCAATTGTCCTGAATCCCCAATTTTGTTCCAGTCTTACATAGTTTTCATTACTGTGGCTCTGTTGGATGACTTCAGATTAGGCATTGTGACACTTCCAGCATTGCTCTTTCTGATTAGGGTGTACTTTGGCTACTTCAGATCTTCTGTGCTTCCATATAAATTTTAGAGGTTTTTTTTCTATTTCTTATGAGGAGCATAATTAGAATATACATGAGATTGCACCAAATCTGTAAATTTTTCTTGGTCATATAGTCATCTTAACAATATTAATTCTAAGTTTTGTCCTTTTTGGACAGAAGTCTGTCTACAGTTGAAGCAAGGGGTTTTTCTTGCCAAGAGAAAGGCTTACCACCAATTCAATCATCTCCCACTGGAGATTCTTCGATGCTCATCTTCTACTTAGAGTAGAATAGGGGGTGCTGTCAGGAGCTGACATGTCTCGATATCAAAAAATCTTAAGTTAAGAAAACATCTTTGAATGCCATATTCTGCAGATTTCTTGAGGTTTTTGAAGATGCCCTATCTATCTCTTATATTTAGACATGCAAATATTGCTTGTCTCTTAGCAACTTGATTTCTGAGTAGCTTAGAAAATAACTGTGATAGACTGTCATAGTAACTAACAAAATGACACGTTTTCATGACTATTAGTTTCCGTTTCTTAATTATCCTAAACAGTTTATGTCAGTTGGTAGCGAGAGGTCAAAACTTGACATTTCATTTTTAAGTATTACTACGAACAATACCTTTAAAAAGTGTTACACTTAATTTTGTATCAATATACAAAGATCAATACCGATGTAGCCCAATACAATGTCTGTCAGAGAAATGGGGCCAAATGGCTGAAGATTGATGCTGTAATGTATGGAGAGAAAATGGGAACTGTCTAGGCAGCCACTGGTATGTCATTTTTTAGTTTTGGAAGCTGCAGGCCTTGCACTTTCTATATAATCAGATATATTTATCCCTCTCAGGTCTCTGAGGTGGTTGAAGAATAGATAGCTAGAGTCTCATAGTTAAATTTTGAGTTGTTTAGGAATCAAGAGGGTGTTCTGGATCTAAGAAGATATTTTTAAAATTATGAGGCAAGTTAGTATGAAAACTGAGTTAGATATAGAACTTTAAACTCATGGAGATGGTTAGATAGTAGAATGTTAAAGTCAGGTGCCAAATACATATGGACTGGACATTGGGAATGTATGCTAAGCCATATAACTCTTATAATTGTGGCCTATTTATTTCTGTTGTTTTGTATTGTATTTATAGTTATAAGAAAAAGAACCATTTTTTTGGACTGAAAGGGAGAGCTGTTGGGGGGAAAAAAGAAATACCTTAAACTAAAAAAAAAAAAAAAAAAAAAAAAGAAGGGAAGAGGATGGGGGTTGAGGGGGAGGAGGGGGGAAGGGTGGGACTGGAGGAGGGATTAGGGAGGGGATTGTGATTGGGATGTAACTTGAAGAAATAAAAAATAAATTATTAAAAAAACAATATTAATTCTGCCAATTCAGGTTCATGGGGCGAGGGAGTCTTACCATCTTCTGATATCTTTTTCAATTTCTCCTTTCAGTGTTTTAAGATTTTTATTATAGCGCCCCTTCATCTCCTTGTTTTGATTTATTCCTAGGCATTTTTTTTATTTATTCAAATGTAATGTGAGTGGGAATTTCCTTTTTATTTCATTCTCTGTAAGATCATCTTTGTTGTATAGAAAGAAACCTATTCTTTCACATATTAGTTTTGTATCATACTACTTAGCTGAATGTGCTTATAAGATATACGAATTTTCTGTTGGAGTCATTATGACCTTTCAAGGGTAGGATCACACCATCTGCAAAAAGAGATACTTGGATTTCTTCCCTTCCTACTTTTATCCCCACTAGCTCTTTCTCTTATTTTACACCCTGAGTGCATGCGATCCTGAGAGCTAAGCAGCTAGCATTCAGTTGGGCGGCCACTTTGATTGGTTTTCTGTTGTTGGATCTGGCTCAGTGTGGCAGGGGATGTGGCACTGTAGAGCATCTTTCAATGCTTGAGGCGCATGAGAGCTCCAGTTTCACCTCATACACATTTGCTCACACAACCCAAAGCTTGCGCTTACACTGCCATGTGAAATTATGAGTATGTTCGTTGGCTTTGTCCCTTTTCTTGTTTGTTTAAATTAAACATGACACTATTGTTAGGCTTAGAAATGTCAGTTTTGTAGTTGAGGATACTGACTTACAGGATGCTGAAAGAAGGGGCCTAAAATCCACCCAGCTGTTATTGGTAAAATCTATGTGAAATTTCAGGCCATCTGATACCAGCATCTCACCTCACAACTGCACCTGCTTGTTAACCAGCCTGCACAAGAACTCGTTTTCTCTCATATATGGACTTCTCTCAAAGATATAAAGGTTCTGCTGTGTCGCAGGGCTGCACCAGCTTCTGAAAACTAAATCCATTCTTTTCTGATGTGTTCAAGCATGTATGGAATAGTTCTTGCTTATTTACACAACCACCCCCCTTACAATTCCTCACCCCCCACCACTTTTACTAATCGCTTCTTCTCAAAAGTTCTCCCTCTGTCTATTTTCCTGTTTTAAAATTTAAAATTGTGACCCGTTGAGTTTAACTTGACATAGGAGGGTAGGGGCTATTGACTGGAGCATGTTAACATGCCAGTGGCTACATTGCAAAAGAAAGTGACTCTCTGTTCCCTAGCAACCATTATCTTCTATGTTTCCTTGGAGAGGGGGTGGGACTTCATGAGCCCTTCCATCCATGATAGAAAGTTGTTGGTCCCAAATTATATAGGTCTGGCTGCAGATGAAATTCCTATAAGGCCTGTACAGGGCTTTTGTTAGGTATAGTTCACCAGGTTCCCATTATTACACATCGACAAATACATCACTGGTTAAATAGGTTATTGTCTTAAAGAAGCGTAAGAATTGGGGCTCATTCCCGTGTTGCCTCACCATTCCTACTTCTCGTATCTTTGTGTGAGTCCCTCCTGGACCATGCTCGAGTTTCTGTAGCAGTGGTTTGCTGATGTACCTGCTTCATTTTGTGTCCAGCTCCTGCTTATTTTGTATCACACTATGAAGCGACTCGATATTGCTTTTATTATTGCCACATTTTGGATCAAAGGCTTTTATTGGCCTCTCTTTGCCTGTGGCATTAAGCTTAAACACCATGTTGGTGTATCAGTGCCCTTCAGAGATTGACTATACTTACCTGGCCAAGCAATTTCTAAGCACAGGGCACTGTCCTCCTTCTAGTTTCTCCAAACTGCTTACTCCGAGTTCCCTGAACTCCCCAGATCAAATCATCTTTACAAAATTTTATTTTCTACTGGAGGCAGCAGCACTCTCTTCTTACCTATTGGAGTGAATCGTGTTTTACTGGTGGATCTAGCTAGGGACAACCTTTGCCAGCTGTACTAGTCTACTTTCATCACCAGAATGATAGTGTGTGACTGACTTACAGACAAGATGTTTATTCAGCTACTGAAACCCTAAGACACAGTGCTTGCAGCTGCTTGGCCTCTGCTTGTGTTAGTTGGCGTGCAATGGCAGAAGCTAGTACAGGTAGGAGAGATGATATTTAGAAATAAGACGTTAGAAATGAGTTGTAGGGACAGGTTTGCTCTTGTGTCATGAGAGCCAATCAAGTTGTTCCCTAAGAAGCATCTTAGTTCCATTCAATGACATAGCCCTTCATGATTGAAGGAGTTTATTTTAGGTTCCACATCTTGAAGGTGAGCACCACTTCCTGACATTCCTCATGAGGGATCAGACTTCCAACCCATGAACCCTTGGAGGAGCCACTAAAACCGTTCACATCCCTTACAACTAGTAATGTTGCCAAGGCAGTTTCTTAAGAACTGACAAAGATTTCTTGAAAAGATCACAGATTGGGAGAGCAAGACAACTTTAATAACAATAAACAAAAACGGTATTGATTGAAGTTTATTAAAATTATTAACATTAAAATATAACATTGGGAGGTGAGAGATAACTCAGTAGGTAAAATACTTGTTGTAGAAACATGTGGATGAGTTTGATCTGCTGTATTCATATAAAAAACTGGGCATAGTAGCACGTGGCTATAGTTCCAGAGCTGGGGAGAAAGAGACAGATGGACCTTGGGATTCACTAGGAAGCCTGACTAGCCTGAATCAACAAGTCTAAGGTCTCAAGAGAGGGAGAGAAGAGGAGAGAGGGAGAAAAGGAGATAGATATGTCTCAGAAAATAGTGTCATCCTGAAGAATGACACCTAACATATCTCTTAATCCCCGAAGTCATACTTTTAATAAACTTCCAACAATACCCTTTCTGCATCAGTGTATTATTATTAAAGTTGGCCTATGCAAAGTCCATGCACATACATGCATAAACATGTATAAATGTGCACCCTCACACAAATATGTATATCCACACAGCTAGATCTCCACTCCATATAGTGAAAACCTTACAGTGGCTTTATTCCATGTTTAGAAGGGACACAGATGAATCATGTGACAGCAAACTGGGGACTCAGGTGATAACTCATATGGAAATATACAATCCCATGAGCAGAAATCCTGCACTGACTGAAATATGAAAGCCATTGACTAGGAAAATAGGGAATTTAAAATAGAAATAGAGTTATGGAAAAACAAAGGGGTCTGAGGCTGGCTCTGCACATTTAGGCCACATGGGAATTAAATATGGAGTTATAGACTTTCTTTTGTGCTTGAGGGAGTGTCTTCCTTCTGGAACTCATGGGTCCTAGTTTATTTGGAAATGTCTTTGCAGATGTAAGGTTAAAGTTCCTTGCCCAACTATGATGAAGCTATCATTATCTGGGAGAGCTGTAAATTCAGTGATGAACATCTTCAGGAGAGGCAGACATGGGAGATGCATGGTGAAGGGAATGCCCAAGTCAGAGAGGGATGCAGGTTGAGGGTTGCTGGGAGCTTCCGGAGGTGAGGAGCATGGCCTCCATGTGAGCCCTGGAGGGACTATGGGCCTCTTGATGCCCTGATCTCAGCCTCAAGGCCCCAGTACTGCTTGAGGATGAATATGTTCCTTACAGAAAAGCCAGGAACCTAATGTAATGCTCAAATCCATCTCTCAAGGGAGCTGCCTCTCAGAACAGCTTGCAGGGAAGGCCTGTGTACTTCCTGTACCTCTCTTTCCTTTTTCCTTTGCTTGTCCCTCCATCCCCCAGGACAGCGATTGCTCCTTCCTCATCTTCCAATGCAGAATGAGAAGAATTTGAAATAATAGGGGATAGTTGAAATATTTTGGTTGGTTTTCACATGAGGAAATTAAGGTCCTATTTGGGAAGTTGACCAAGTGTGGGCCACTAGGTGATTGTCAGATCCTGCGCTCCCAGGCTGGTGGTCCTTTTGCCCTGTCCTGCCATCCAGCAAGAACCATACAAGGGCCTTACTGCACTGCTTTTTCATTTACTCACATATCGACTAGGCACAGACCTTAAACTGTGAGGAAGCTTCTGGGTACTAAAGTTATTAATTCTTTAAAAATTTATAGTTATTTTTATGCCCATACATGTGAACAACAAGAGGAGTCGGAGAAAGCATATAAAACTGTCTTTTAAAGTGTGATGAAGCCATCTAGCCCTCAGGCAAAGCTGCCTTTTAGAGGCAATCTTGGATGTTTGTTAATATTTGTTGATTAAATGATTTCCTTCTGCACCAAGAGCTCGAAGAAAAAGCCAAGATCACTTTCAATTCTATCTAGGAAGCTGTCTTCTTCGGTTCTGGCTACTAACATTTCTTTAATGAACCGTGGTTCCCTCGGAATGACCTCTTTAACAAATATTTATATTGTATTTTAAAAATTGTAGCATTGGCCTATTGAAACCCAAAGCCAGATGTATTCTTTTTCTTTAATTTAAATTTTATTTTTCTAAAAGATGTATTCTTATGAGACTCATCCATTGTATCAACGATGACTAAATTCAAGCATGGAGATCATATACATGTGCTCGATGAGTAATCGTCACCAGATTGCAAATCAATTAGCTATGTTCTGAATCATATGTTCCTAGGAATTGTACTTAGTTTTAAGTTTTCTGTAGAAAATGGCTAATTAAATTATGTACTAGTATTTGTATTATGGTTAGTTGGTTGGTCTATTAATCCTTAACCCTCCATTATAAATAACCACACAACAGACACCTGATGGATTTTAACAAGCCTTGTCCTAAATTGAACAATCTTAGCCCATCAAAGCTAGTTCTTAATTCTATTCCCCAAATATGACCCCATATATCATACATCCCTTTGGACTGCTATTCTCCACGATATACTGGGCTATGCTGATGTTCCTGGCCATGTGAAATTAGGTTCTCTTTTTCTAACCCATGGTGTGTGTCCTCCTTCCTCCTCTTTGCTTCTTCACTTGCAGTCTTCTTTCTACTGGAGGCTCATTCTACTTCATCTACTGGAGGCTTCTTCTACCCATCAACCTCTCTGCTTCAGAAGCCCACACTCCTTAGTCCCTCCTACCTCTGTCTTTGCCCAATCTCAGGCCACAGTATTTATGAGAGCAAGCAACAGAGACAAGTAAGGTAACACAGCATTACTTAGGTAACACAGCATTACTTGATACAGCAAGCAGGCTTCTGGGAGCAGGTTAGCATTTAGAATACCCAACATCACCCCATCAGTTTTCTGTAGTAAGTATTCTCAAATGTTTTATACCATAGATATTCTATTCATATTGTGTATGTGTGTGCACGTGTTTGTGTGTGTCTATGCGTCTGGGTGTCTATGTTTTGAGAGGGAACACGTGTCACATTGCACACATGGAGATCAGAGAACCACTTTTGAAGATCTATTCTCTTTTTCTGCCATGTGGGTTTCTGGACTCAAGTTGTCAGGCTTGGCAGTAAATGCCTTTACCCTATGAGCCACTTGCCAATCTCATCTTAGATAAGCTTTGATTGTGTTGGATGATTTTGCTAACTGCAGACAAGCTCTTTCAGTTTTCTTAGCACCATTTCCAGAGAGGTTATCAGTTAACTCACTTATACTGCCATTAACACACTTTACAGAATTCTTTTAACAGTCACAGAAATAGTTTTCCTACTAGTATTTTAAGAGAATTCTGGTTTACTTTATTAAAGACTGTTACTATTATGTAGACAAGAAAACTGATCGTGTTTGTTATGTAGACAACTCACAAGACACCAGGAAGACCACAGACACTGTTGCAGGCTATGATACAAAACTCAGAATGCATAAATAAAAATTGAATATCGAGTTAATTTCCAGTTGCCCACATGCTTGCTAGCTTTTGGGTAAGAGTAAATTTAATAGAATTTAAAAATGCTCTGTTAGAAAAACTGTCTATTTCACAGATTGTGAGCACCCAGGGGTAAGTCATTAGTTTTTATCTGCATGACTTCTATAAGCTATTTAATTTCTTTGTATCTCACTTTCTTAATCTATAAGATTGTGATAACAATCCTACACACTCCAGAGGCACTGGCAAAGAGCACTTCATGGAAGCACACAGAGGAAATGCAGTAACAGCCCTTCTATGGGCCTTCGCTCACACACCTGCTGCCTTCTTAACTAGAGTATAGGAGATTACAATGATATTTGTAAAGGATTACAGCCAGTGATTGATGTAGAAATAGCCACCTGCAGACATACCACAGAATATCACACATATATAGTTAATATAAATGTTCCTTTAATATGAGCACAACAGATCTGTTTTTTTTCTTTCTTTCCCATCATATGGCTTTTAGACCCTGCATGTCTTAAAAACAGAAGCAGGAAAGCTTCATAAATTAATCATGTGTTCTCCCTTCCAGTCTGAGAGCTAACAAGCAAAGGAAATCAAGTGTGTCTTTTCGTACTTCACACCTAGGAGTCTCTCTGTACCTGCCACTATCACTACTGGGGTGTTATTGGACTGGGATTAAAATGAAAACAGCTAACATTTATTGAGTGTGTATAATGTGTCAGAAAGTAAAGCATACGGTATGGTAACATTAAGTGTTTTATCCTCATTTAGCACCCACAATAAAGGAGGCAAGCACCTTTATTTTTACTTCTGTGTTGAAGGAGAAATAGGCTTCAAGTTTGACCTGTTTCCGATCATAAAATGAAACATTGGTCCTGGATGTTCTCTAAGAGAGATAGAAAGGTTTGACCTCAATGGTTCCCAGTGTTTGAAGAGTCAGAAACTGGTTGTAAATTGTTATATTCTCAGGGTTGGCAGTGGATAGACTTGGGATTACCATCTCTATTTCACAGAGTGTGACTAAATACTTTTGCTTTTGAAAGAGTAAAATAAGATACACAGGTCTCTGCGGGGGGGGCGGATTTTGTACTGACTGGCTTTATTTATTTTGTGTATTTGATTAAAATATGCTTACCGCAGGTCAGAAGACAGAGTGTCTGAAGTTCAGGGAAATACCATCAACTGCAAGTGGAAATGTAATTCTGAGCCTTAAAACTCCCTAAGTGCAGCATCTCAGCTCCTCCTTCCTCCCTCTGTGCAGGAAGAGTAGTTATAATCTTTGGAGCAAAGGAAGACATAGGAACTGGCTAGGCTATTGGATAGCAACAGGGACAGTGGCAATACCAACATATCAGAAGTTGCAGGTAAAAAATAACCAATACTAAGGCTAAGTATCCAGGAGAACAAATGCTCTTGATGAAAATAGCAGGTGAGATATGCAAGTGAGCAGTTGTAAGGCAGCCGAGTAGTTGTTTAGTAGTCAAGGTTTGGGGAGTAGACCACAGAGAGAAGAGATGACTTTTGTAATGTCAACATTACAAAAGGTGACACTATCAGCTAATGAAGCTATCAGAACTTTTGACATCTGCATAAGAATGTGAGCAAAAACCTAGGATTCTATGTTGCTATGGCATCCAGAGCTTGGAAATTCAGGACTTCAGAAGTCAGGGAGGTGCAAAGAGATGAGTCAAACTTTTGAAACATCTGCTGATTGTGATATGCAAGGCAAGAGGCCACTAGTAGAGGCAAAAAGAATAGCTGAAAGGAAAAATTTTATGCAACTTTATGTGCTGGAAAAATAAAAGATTGGAGTTCTGGGATTAGTAATGGGAAAGGGTGGGTCCTGAAAAAAAAAAAAAAAACAGTGCTAGGTTTTAAGCTTGTTGGTGCAGCTTCAAATAACTGAGATAAAATATTTAATAGAATGAGCAAATAAAAAATTTACATGAGAATTTTAATTATTAAAGATCAAATGGAAAGTACAGATGAAGACATATCATAATAAAATACTAAATGAAGTCAGGTATAATGACTTGAATGTAGCACAGTATTGGATATAGCTAAAGAGAGGCCCTATAAGCTGGAAGATGACAAGATGGAAGTATTTAGATTGAAAGGGTAAAAAGTAAAAATGATGAAAAATGTTAGAAAAGTGTGTGGTAGATTTATGAACTCTGAAGGAAATTATATAGAGAACTAGAAGGATAGACATGGTGTAAATTTCCATAGATGTTCAATGTCAACTTTATAGAAGGCCATTTCTCCAAAACCAATAAAAGATATCAACTCACACAATCATATATCCAAAGAAGGGTATATAGAAAAATACCATAGACACATAATGGAGAACAACCCAAAAATATGGAGAAAGTATTGGTACACAGAGGGAAAACAGGTACATGATTTCAAATAGTAAGATCATGACTAACACCTGGCTTCTTGGCAAAAAAAAATGACAGAAGCAGAAAATATTTGCTGACTTATAATTCTATAACTAGCAGAGATGCCATCCACAAGTGTAGTTGAACTAAAGATATTCTAGACAAGGAGAAGCACCACAGAAATAAAAAACAAACCGAAGTAAGCACATAATGTTTACAGAGACTGTTTCAGGCAAAAGGTATCTCAGAGAAAACAAAATAAACACAAAATCAGAAAAAGAAGAACAACAGAACACAGGTTGCTGAGCAGACATTCCTAAGAGCAAAGCTTGCAAATTAACAAAGAGAAAATAACCCTTGGAGCAAAATGTATGTAAGTTCATGGCATTCAAAATGTCATTACTGACACAAAATAAGTAGACACAGATTTAGTTAAAAGTACAGTTAGCACAGTTTTACACATGGTGTGGGTAAAACCCCACACAATTGACACTAAACATGGTGTTTTGCTTTGCAAAAGGTATGATTTTTCTTTTAAAAAAGTAATTCAGCCTAAGGAGAGTTGCAGCTTGTATAGTATTACTAGGTCAAGGCAGAAGGTTATCTGAAATTGGACAGAAAGCTGTAACACCAGATGCCTGTGGGTGTGGCCTGGGTTACACATAATGCACTGAGCTAACTGGTAAATATTTGAAGTAAATCCATGTGTCCATTTATGTCTTCCCAGTATGTTTAGTTAATTGGAACACAGATTCTTTTGTATTTGCCTGGGTTTCTCTAAGAGTAATTGAGTAATAGAAAATAAAATTTATATTATTATATTATTTATATTATTATCATATCTAAATATCAAATCCATACTTTTAAACAAGCATCATAGAATTGAATATAAGAGAATCTAAATGAAGTCAGGTATAATGGCACACTCTTTTAATTCTAGCATCTAGGAGGCAGAGGCAGGTGGATCTCTGTGAGTTCTAGGGCATCCTGGCCTACATAGAGAGTTCCAGGATATCCAGTATTTTAGCCAAAATTTTATCTCAGTGTTCCCTCTCCAAAAAAGTAGAAAATCTAAGTGAATATTGACTATACCAAAATAATGAAATACATAAAAAAATATGAAAATCATGTCATAGGAGATCGGAGGAGGAAATAATGTTATTTTTTGCAACCTTATTATAGTTTAGGAAGTGAAAATAGAAGCAATTCAAGGTACAGGTTGGAATTATTACAATAAAAGAAATTATATTTAAGACATGAACAGAGAACAGTAGATGGATGTAAAGAAAGTCCTGTTTAACAAGAAAGACACCAAAAATAAGAACATATAGAATAAATTTAAAAAGAAACAGTAAAACAATAATTACAAACAATTGTATTACTAACTATAATTATGGAAAGAACTAAGTATTCCAATTAAATGACAGAGATTACTAGACTATCTTTTAAAATTCTCCATGTTAGGAGAGACAAAATTTATGTATATGAATCTACAGACACTGGAAATAAAAGTGTGCCAGGAAACATATTATATGTGTTTGCTGTTTTGTCTGCAATGATCAAAATGCCTTCAAACAACATAAATATGTTCTCTTATGATATTTTATGCAAAAAGCACAAAATTGATTAAAATTTTTGTATTCTTTGGAAGCCAGGAGTGGTGGCACATGCCTTTAATCCCAGCACTCAGGAGGCAGAGGCAGGCTGATTTCTGTGAGTTCAAGGCCAGCGTGGTCTACAAAGTGAGTCCAGGACAGTCAAGGATACACAGAGAAACCCTGTCTAGAAAAAAACCTTTAAAAAATTGTATTCTTTAAAAATTTCATACATACATGAAGTGTACTTTGACCATATCTACCCATCACTCCTAAACTCCAACCCCCCAGGACCTTACATCACTTCCTCCCAACTTCATATCCTTTCATAATTATTTATTTATTTAACCCACTGAGTCCAATCAATAGTACCCATATGCATGTATGCATAGGGACCCACTTCTAAAAGAAAGGGACAGACACGCTCTCCTTCAGCACCCATTAACTGCCATCATTGCTCCTCAGCAAGGAGTAGGGCCTTGAGAACTCCTCCTCTCTCCATGCTGGAAGGTTTAAGTGGACTGATCTTGTGCAGATGCCCACATCTGTCTGAGTTCATCTGTTCAATATTTATGTCATGTCCAGAGGACGGCATTTCATAACATCCATTCCAGCCCTCCAGCTCCCATGTCTTTCTGACCCCCTTTCCTTGATGTTCTCTGAGCCGTCTGTCAGTTGGAGGTGAGCAGGTTGTATGAAGCATCCCTGCAAGCTTTACAGTCAGCAGGGAAACATTCCAGAAACAAACCAAACCAAACCAAACCAAACCAAACCAAACCAAACCAAACAAGAATGTGCTAAGTTCGGCCTGATTTTGGTTCCCATTGCTGGGCCAAGACTTCTAGAGTCTGACTCATATATTTTTGCCATATTTAAGCATAGCACAGTTTTGGAAGAAGTTTTGAGATAACAACTCAACTCCCTGAGTACAACAAAGCTTAAGACATATTTACACTGAAGCTCTTTACAAAGTACATGTGGTTTCATCTATAAGATAGGTTCTTGTTGACCCAGAAACAATGCTCAAGATGAAGGTCTAGGGATAACCACTGAAGTGTAATGCCTGTGGGAGTTGGAACTGGCCTGGCCCTAAGATACCACAGAAGTCACTTAAGTCTGTTGTAAAGGACAAATGTCATTTCTCACAAGGATGGATGAAATTATAGCCTAGATGTAATGCCCAAGGCTTTAGTGGGAAAAGTTGGGATAAGTAAAACATAAATTCTGGAAGACACAGGTGGAACCTGGCTCATCAGAGGATCATCAAGTTGTAAATTACATTCATTCCCAGAATTCCAGGAGGAGGACAGATTAAACATCACTTTCCTTTGAAGGATGCCCGCGAGTTTAACTTCTCTGCTTTCTTCAGTCTTATCTGTGTGTACACACACCCTTTGCCCTTTATGAGGTTGACAGAGATGTCTCAACTAGAGCTGAGCTCTCACAGACACGTTTCTTAGCACTTTGAACAGTTATATGCCTATATATTAAGGATTACCCACTGGAATAAGAAGTGTCTCTGACCAAGGTTGGTAGCAGCACAAATCTATGGATATATGAACATGAATATTTAGTAGGCAGTTTGACAACATGACCATTAGAAAAATAATACCAACAGTTCTCCTCTAGGGCCTATGATTTCTCTTATTGTGAGTTTTGACTATGTTGAAAGTATGAAGCATGAGTTTTCTCTGTGAAGCAAGCCTGAAATTCAATAAAGACAGAAGTTGGTTGCCACCATAAACAGTATTACTACTATTTAACCTTTTCATCTTGCCTGGTAAATCGGTTAGTGAAGTATTCAATGTTTTAGTGATGGGTAAGTACAGATATTTAACCCCTACTTCCCCCAGTATCCTGTATAGCACCTTCCAGTACTCTGAAAGCCAGTGATTGGAAAGAGTTTCCTGGTTAGCACAAGAAGGAATAGTGTCCCTCATTAGTGGATAGGGTCTTACCATATAGTTATTGTGTGTGATCAAGAACATAGAAATAGCTGGCATTGTTTTGGGGTGCCTCTAGGGCCTCCCTAGCCAGTAACTTTTAAACAGATAACCTATGCCTGGCATTGAGATCTTTATTTAATAACCCATGCCTGACAGCTGCACTGTTCACCAGTGTGAGGTACTTTTGCTCAAACCTTTAAAAACCGTGTTTTTAATTAGCTTAAGACCTTGTGATGTTCCAATAGTCTTTATACATTCTTGGTGTTGGTTTACTTACCACCTAGCCCCAGTTTCCTCCCTGGTTTTCCCCCTCACTTGAATCTTTAACTATCTCTCCTGTTGTTTCACATCAGTTTTGTTCTACTAGGCTTTTATCATTTTTACTGATTGCTAACCATAGGTTCTCAGGTAGCTCCTTCAGGTGCACTTTATTTTGGTGAACCTTGCTTTAGACCCTCATTTCCCCTCTGTCACCACTCTGTTATCTGCTTGAACCCTCCTTCACTCAGTGTTCCTCTCTCTATTTTCATCTCACCTGTTCTGCTCCTTGAACTTATCTCTCCCACCAATGACCTGTTTCTAGTTTTCTAGCTTCTACATGTAGTTACTATCAAACACACAAAACAGTATCCTAGAAATTTGAAGCTAAGGTCTGCATATGAAGGAGAGAGAGAGAACATGTGACATTTATCTTTTGGGGCCTAGGTGATTTCACCTAGGTGTTTTTTTTTTTCCCCTAGTTTTTTCCATTTACCTGAAAATGCTATGATTTTATTTTTTATTTTTGGTTCAGCTAAGTAATCCATTATGTATGTGTGCCACATTGTTATTATGCACTTGTAAATTGATGGACATTTAGGCTGGGTCCATTTCCCAACTGTTATGATTATAGAAGCAATTAACATGGATGTGTAACTGTCTCTGTTGTGGGATAGAAGGTCCACTGGGCATATGACCAGGAGTGGTTTACCTAGGTCATATGGTAGAACTATTCTAGTTACTTGAGAGGTCTTCAGACTGATTATCAGAGTAGATACCCCAGTTAACATTCCCACCAATAATGATCAAGGCTCTCCTTTCTCTATGTCCTTGCCAGAAATTGTTGACTTTTTTTTGATGATGGTCATTCTAATTTGGATGAGTCATTCTAATTAAAACATAGTTTTAATCTGTGTCTTTCTGATGACTAAGAATGATGAACACTTTTTAAACTGTTTTTCAGTCATTTCTATTTCTTCTTTTGATAACTTTCTGATCAGTTATTTAGTCCATTTTTACACTGGGCTGTTTTCTTGGTGTTTAGTTTTCTGAGTTCCTCATATGTTCTAGACATGTGTCCTCTGCAAGATGTATATATGTATAGGATTTAAACACTTTCTTCCTTGCTTGATTCTTTACTTGATTAACTGTTTGGTTTGCTGTAAGAACCTTTTAATTTTGTGGACCCCACTTATCAATTGTTTTTTCTCATTTCTTGGGACATCCTAGCCCTATTTAGAAAGTCCTTGCTTGTGCTAGTAAGTTGTAGTGTGCACCCTGCTTCTGCCTCTAGCAGCTTGAGGGTATCAAGTCTCATGTTGAGGTTCTTGATCTATTTGGAGTTGAGTCTTGTGAAAGGTCAGAGGTAAAGATCTAGTTTATTTTCTGCATATTGAAATCTAGATTTCCAGCACTGTTCTCTGAGGATACAGTGTTTTCTCCAAAGTATATTTTTGGTATCTTTGTTTAAAAAAAAAAATCAGGTACTTATAATCACATGAAGTTATATCTGTATTTAATCATTTATCTTTAAGTATATAGGTATCTTAGCTGTGTATATTTCTATGCACTATGTATGTACAGTGCCTGTGAAGCCAGGGAAGGGTATTGGATACCCTGAAACTGGAGTTATCAATTTAATTGTGGGTGGTGGAACTTGAACCAGGGTCCTCTGGAAAGTAGCCAGTGCTCTCAATGGCTGAGTTCTCTCTCCAACCCTGCAGATTCTTATTCTATTCCACTGATCTATTTGTTTATTTTTATGTGTTTTTTTGTTGTTGCAATACCATGTTGTTTTTATTACTATGTAGTATAATTTGAAATCAAGTATGATGATACCTTCTGTAGTATTCTTTTCATTTTTTTCTTTCAGGATGGAGTTGGTCCTCTCTCTCCCTCCCTCTCCATCTCTCTGTCTCTGTCTCTCTCTGTTGATTTTATGGACTAAAGTGAAGTATCAGTATAGTTTCCTTTGGGCATTCTTAGAATGATTTTTTTTTTTCCTTGCCCTTTTTACTTTCAGAGGCTGCCAGTATTCCTTGGCTGATGGTTTCATTCGCAATCCTTTATTTCCATCTCTGCTTTTCTCACACTTCATTCTCTAACACTCCCACTCACCATAGATGGCAGGATGCTCACAACAATGGTGCTGTGAGTACTATTTTCAAATATATATGAAACATTTATGAAAGCTGAGCATATGATTTGCAGTAAGGAAAGTCTCTACATATTTCAAAAAAATCACAGTCACTGACAGCATGAAGGCTGGTCACACTATAAGTGTGACGCCAATATTGAAACTACTTTTAAGAAATTCCACAAATGTTAGAAATAATTCAGCACCAAGGGGAAAATAACAATGATAATTAGAACTAGTTCAAATTGAATGAATCTAAAATACATCATATTGAAATTATGGGGTATAACAATGAGTGTTGAGGACAGATTTACATGGTTAGTGCATTATTATAGGAGAGGAAAAGCTGAAAGTCAGTATAACCACTCATTGAAAAAAATAACAAGCAGTAGAAACAAAGTAAAAATAGTAAAATAAAAGGAAAGATTAGGGTTTTAAAATAGAGAAAAATCATCAGACAGAATTATTTTTTGTTTTTTGAAATTTTAGTTGAATTGATATCCTCTTGATAAAATGATTCCTTGCTAACTACTGATGGGAGTGCACATTAGTACAGACATTATGGAAATAAATATGGAGGCCACTCAAAAAACTACAAGCTCAACTACCAATGATCTAACTTTACCACTCTGGGTATACACTCAAAGGAATGTATTTCCTACCACAGTGACACTTTCACATCCATGTTTTTTTTTCTGCTTTATTCATGAAAATAAGGAAATGGAACAAGCCTAAATATCCATCAACAGATAAGGAATATATCACACACACACACACACACACACACACACACACACACTCATTCACACATGTTTGTGTATGTGTGTGTGTGAAGTAGAAAAATCTGGAAGGGAGACAAAAGAGAGTAGTATCACATGATGAGGTGAAGAAGGGCGGGGAGTAGACAAAAGGACACATAAGACATGGAAGGGGAAAGGACCTCGGTGGAACAGGCTCTATGCAGGGAACAGGGACTGCAAGGGTGAGGGGGATGGGAAGGCATTAGGGAAGCTCAAGAGTGGTAGGGGTGGCCGAATATGACCAAAATACATTGTGTAAATGTAGGAAAATTTCAAAAAACAAAACAAAAAATATTATCAAGAAAAAGGATTAGAAATTGCTAAAATTTAGCATGTGAACATGTAACATTTATCATAAATATTAAAATATAAGATAATATGTAAAATGGACTATATTATCAGCATATTTGAAACTATAAATACAATTGAAATTCATGCCCTCCAAAGTTACATAAACCGATAAGAAGAGACGGGTAGGCATACAGTTATTTGTTAATGAGTACCTTCCTGAAGAAAAATCTCCTCCGAGGCTTGTTGAAGGAGTTGAAGTATTAAAAAAAAAAATGGAAAAACATGTTATCTTAGTGGGTGCAGAAAGACTTTTTGATCAAATTTAACTCCCACCTCCTGGTTAGCCACAAACCCGACTCTCAGCACTTCAATATGGCAGAGGACCTTGTTTAACTTGCTAAAGGAATATGACAGGACACAGCAAAACTGTCCTATTTTCTACTGGGGCACTGAAACCTTCTGTGAGATTGTAGTAAGCAAATACTGCATGCCATTCCATTTAACATTGTAAAAGAGGACATAGCCAGGGCATTAAAGAAGCAAAAAGTGTTAAGATTGGAGAAAATAGGATAGAATTGTTTTTTTAAAAAAAATATTTATTTATTGCATCAGGTTAAAACTTCATCACAGTGCCTTCTTTCAACCCTCCCAGTCCAGCCCTTCCAATCTCTACCCCCTATCCCTTCCATCCCACTCCTCTGGTGTGGACTGTCCCTACATAACAGTCCCCTGCCCCAGTTCAGCAGTCATATGAGGGCCAAGAGCCTCCTCATACACTGGGGGCCTACAAGGCAGCACCACGTGGGCAAAGTATCTCATTGATAGGAAGCAAAGTCTAGATTCTTGTTCCCTTTGGTGCATTGTTTGTAGTATAGTTATCCTGTATTATATGGCTAAAATCCGACTGTAAGTGAATAGATGCCATGGGCATCCTTGTGAGTCTGGGTTAGTTCACTCAGGGTGAGCTTCCCTAGTTCCATCCATTTGGCTGCGAATTGCAGGATTTTGTTGTTTCTGATGGCTGAGTAGTATTTCATTGTGTAGATGTACCACAGGTTTTTTTTTTTTTTAAATCCATTCCTCGGTTGAGGGACATCTGGGTTGTTTTTGTTCTTGGACAGCATATAAAGTCTACAAAAATATAAAAGAACCCACAATCAAACTATCTAAACAAGTAGGAATACTTAAATGAGTATTTGGATTCAAAATGAATATATACACACATATATATTAAACTTCTTTATACTATCAACAAATAACTTGAAATAAAATATAATTTATATTGGTACCAGAAAGTGTCAAATATCTAGAACTAAGTCTAACAAAATGCATAAAGATTTTGTATAAAACTGTTGCTGAGAAAACCGAAGACATACTTATATAAATACAGACCCATTCTAACTTTTTGTGGAAAGATGTTAGTTTAACAGACTCAATGGTAGATTCAATATTTTTTTTCATCAAAGTCAACAAGTTGCATCTTAGTTGTGAATGAACAAGCAAAGAGCCAAGAATAGTTAAAATATCACTCAATTTTTCAAATTGAAGAAACAATACCCCTGGAGACATACTACCGAATTTTAACATGTACCCCAAAACTTAGCATAATTCAAAGTGTGTCATAGTGACTGGAAGACAATAAATAAGCAAAAAACAATAAGTTCAGCGGTGACTGACTTATGAATGGACAAACTGAACGGTAAAAAAAAGAAGAGGGATCATTGTGTAGGATGTTTCAATTGGGTATCTCGATGGGCAAAAGTGGGTTTGATCCCTCAGTTATGAGACACAGAAATGTCAAATCCAGGTGGACTATAATATCTGGGTAAACACTAAAACAACAAAGTGACAGAATTCACAGGACGGAGCATCGGGCAGCACTCATGACTTTGTATTAGGTAGAAACCTTGAGGAGGCCACAAAGGCATTAGCCCTAAGTGGACAAACTGGAATTCATTAAAATGAGAGCTCCTCAGAACAGTTCGCAGCGAGGAGA
The DNA here is from genome assembly GCA_907164525.1 of Lophiomys imhausi. NCBI lineage: Eukaryota > Metazoa > Chordata > Mammalia > Rodentia > Muridae > Lophiomys > Lophiomys imhausi. The sequence continues at coordinate 334,708 of CAJQZJ010010411.1, forward strand.
GTGAGAAGACAAGGCTCTGGGGGAGCTTGCATTTGTGTTTTACAGACTCACAGCTTCAGTGAAAACCAATTCCCAAATTAATAAGAAAATGATGGACAACACGCTTTGGAATGTGTGGAGACTTGAACACGTGCTTAAAGGGGAAAAGGAGGCGTTCTGAAGAGCTGACCATCAACAGGAAAGTTATGAAATGAAGTGTCTGCAGCCATGAGAATACACCAATTACTTATAGGGGCAATAATAGCGATGCATTTCACAAACACGATGTTGCTTATTATAAGCCAGATGAAATAGTGTCTACTCATGAAATCATCTGGAAGCATTCAAAGCAGATACAGAAGTTGCTAAGTCACACCAGAGCAAAGGATCTTTTGTGTAGTTGTCCTCATGAGAAACAGACATAAGGCAGAATTCTGAGGCGCCAGCAACACTCATTGTTGTACACATACATGTTCAACTGAGGAATTTGTGGTGGAAACATAGTTGGTAGTATATTTTCCTCTGCGAACGTAAACTTTTGATTAAAAAAAAATGGGATTATATAACTGTCATTCGAAAAAAATGGCAGTCTACAGATTGGGAAAAAACTTCACCAACCCCACATCTGACAGAGGGCTAATATCTATAATTTACAAAGAACTCAAGAAATTAAATGCCAAGAAACCAAATAATCCAATCAAAAAATGGGGAACAGAGCTAAACAGAGAATTCACAAAGGAGAAATTCCTAATGGCTGAGACACACTTGAAGAAATGCTCAGCATCCTTAATCATCAGAGAAATAGAACTCAAGAGGACTCTGAGATTCCATCTCACACCTGTCAAAATGGCTAAGATTAAAAGCTCAAATGACAGCACATGCTGGTGAGGGTGTGGAGAAAGGGTAACTCTCCTCCATTGCTGGTGAGAGTGCAGAATTGTGCAACCACTATGGAGGCCAGTCTGGTGATATCTTAGAAAACTCTGCCTCGGGACCCAGCCATACCCATAACTTCTGGGTATACATCCAAATGATTCCTCATGGAATCACAAGGAAGTTTCCTCATATATGTTCATAGCAGACTTATTTGTAATAGCTAGAAACTGGAAACAACCCTGATGTCCCTCAACCGAAGAATGGATTAAAAAACTGTGGTACATCTACACAATGGAATATTACTCAGCTATCAGAAACAACGAAATCATGCAATTCCCAGCCAAATGGATGAAACTAGAGAAGCTCATCTTGAGTGAGCTAACCCAGACTCAGAAGGATGCACATGGCATCCATTCACTTATAGTCAGATTTTAGCCATATAGTACAGGATAACTATACTACAATGAATACACCAAAGGGAACATGAACATAGACTTTGTTACCTGTCAATGAGACACTTTTCCCTAGTGGTGCTGCCTTGTAGGCCCCCAGTGTATGAGGAGGCTCTTGGCCCTCATATGACTGCTGAACTGGGGCAGGGGACTGTTATGTAGGGACACTCCACTCCAGAGGAGTGGGATGGAAGGGATAGGGGGTAGAGGGTGGGAGGGTGAGACTTGGAGGAGTGGAAAGAGGACACTGCGATGGAGATGTAACCTGAAGTAATAAATAAATAAATATTAAAAAGCTGAAAAAAAAACCCTCTAACCAACATAAAGTTGAACCTAGATTAGATCCTGAAAATTTGAAGACAATTAGAGAATTTGAATATTATTTTGACATTGGAGAACATTAACATACTTATTCATGTTTTGAGATACAATGGTTTTGTTGACATTAAGGACAGTGCTTTTATTTGCAGCAGAGAGAGTCTGCCATTATTATGAGAAAACTGTCAACAAAAATGCAACAAAGATGCGCATATAGAAGTGCATATTTACTTAGAACAAACACAGATGCAGCAAATACACGACCCTGCTAACTACTGTGCTTCAAATTACAGTCGGACTTACAGAGGAGATAAATAGTGTGCTGATCACCCAATATTTCTGTGAGGTTAAAAATGTGCAATGTAGAGAACTGGGGGAAATTCTAAAGCATTACTGTGTGTGTTTAGTTTCCCGTGCCTGTTTCCTGGAGCTTTGTACAAGATGGACCCCCCCCCAGGAGAGCTGCAACATCACTCGGCCTGACTCCTCTAAGATCTCCTCAGCTCATTTACAATCCCTGGAGTCAGGAGCCAGGCTCAGGCCAGCTGCTACCTCATGCAGCCACTGATGCTACTGCTTGCCCTTGGAAGACTTCTCCTTTGGCACCCTCTGCGGTTTCCTTCTCTTTTTAATCATTGTCTTCTTTTCCTCCAACTCCTCACAGCACCAAGCAGTTCAACTCTCTTCTCTTGAAAGAAGATGAAGAGAAACAAGGAAATCAAACAAATACATCACCTCAATTCACTGGAGAAAGATCTAATTGAACAAAATGAAAACAATTTCTCTGAAGCCAGCACCGCAGCAGGAGCCCATCTTTCTAACACATGCCAACAACTTGGTATGTAAATATTTTCAGATTGCCTTGTTAGAGGAAAGAGGAAACCCATGCCGAGTCCTCCCTTGTCTAGATTCCTGTGATCAGAATCTAGACGAAGCTCTTCTATCAAGGACAAAGGGCAGTGTAAGTCCCATGTGCATGGTTGACGTGGATATTGATGGGTTGCCCCCCCCCCCAAATGAGTAGAATACTGCAGAGAGAAAGCAGAAAAGCTCCCACCCCATGTAAAACTGGGGAGAGAAGAGTTTTGTGTAGATGGCTTCTGTATAGATAAAACAGAGTTCATGTGAGGCTGGCAATCCCCTGTGTAAGTACAAGCTTCCTCATCAATCCCAAATTCCCTTTTGTATGCCACTAAATATGACAAGATTTTGACATGTGTCCCCCATTGTTTTCTTGTCCTCCCCCCTGTGTGTGTGTGTGTGTGTGTGTGTCTGAGACAGTCTTGCTATATGTACTTCAGGTCAGCCTAGAATTTAAAATCTTGTTATCTGTATACCTCCTAGAAGCTGGGATTCAATGTGTGCAGCATTACATTTTCTGTCTCTGACACAGTTTAAAATACTCCAAGGTAGTCTCAAAACTTCCGATTTCTAGGTTTTTCAGCTTCTACCACTTCTGTGTTCTGATTTCTGGCAAGCCACTTGCCCTCTCTGCCACTCTTTTCTTCTTCATAAAGCGATATTACTGCCACCGTGCACCATTTGAGCTTTCAACGTGATTAATCAGTTCTGTGTACAAAAAACCTAGACTCAAGCTCAGCACAGCCTAACCCGTCTGTGTAAACTACTAATGTCACTGGGGTGATGAGGAGAGAAAGACTTCAGAATGAGGAGGACATTGTAGTCACTGTATTCTCTTTAACTGCCTTTGTTTACTGATTTCTGTTTCTGAAACTACCATTTTAGCTTCAGATCCCTAACTTTTCAAGCCATTGTCAGCTTCTCATTTCCATGGGGATTTCTAGCCTTTAACAGATTAGTTAACAGGGTTTATGGATTGGGCTTCTTGAGTTTCTGACATTTCTTACTCTGTTTCATTTTCAAAAGCTTCATTGTGAGTTTGCTTATTTTCTGAAAACTGGCATGAGTTTCTAGTTCCTAGCGACCCTCTAGTCCCCCACTTCCCGATGTCTCCGCAGTGCTGTCATCTTGGGTAATGCGCAAACCTGTGAAAACTCGTTAGTTGCTGTCTATTGCTTGCCAACCAGCACATGTCCTGGGAGCCAGCTCCAGGAGCCTTGGGAAATCCTGACCTGCTTTTTTAGACTTAGCCCTTTTTATTTATTGATAAATACTGAATTCTCAAGCTCTGCATCTCAGTCACTGGAAGCTTGCCACTTTCAGACTGCTCTACTTTTAGCTCTGTGGTTCTGTCCATCAACAGTCTCAGGCCTGTCTTTTACAAAACGGGACACACCAACTCTCCTTGTAGGGTGGTTGTGATAACAGTAGTTGATATGTGTGGATAATTTAGGGCTTAACATAAAGACCTTTGTAATTGCACACAGTTACCGGGTGTGCAATTTTTTATACTACTCTCTTAAATGAAATCTCCCCATATCTCTTTCCATTTGACAAGGGGTAGCCATTCCTCAAATCTGGAATTTAGTCAAGCCAGGCCTATCAGCCATCTTTTCTTACTCTATCTAACCAGATGTTTTCTTTCCCTCATATGAACCCTGGTGTTCTCTCCCTTTGCATCTGTAAACAACACTCATATGCCTAGAGTAAAAAGTACAGTTGTCTTTGTTAAAAACCTTCACCAAAAATCTTTTCAAAAACTACCTTATGTATTTATTTAGTGTCTCTCTGGTGTATGTATGTATGCATGTATGTGTTCATGCATGTATGTATGTATGAATGTACAAGCACTAGGCACATATGTAGAAGTCAGAGAACAACTCATGAGGGTCAGTTTTCTCCTTTCATCATGTTAATCTTGTAGACTGAGCTCAGGACATTAGGCTTGATGACAAGTTCTTTTACCTGCTGAGCCATCTTGCCAGTTCTTCAAATTCTTCAATAGTCAACCTTAAAAGTACAGCTACAGTTTCACCCATCTTTGTATTATCTGCTGCGAGGCCGTATGGAAATCCCTTAATGCCTCTATAACTGGTCATATAAATTTAATGGATGAGTTAATCATTGAGTTTAACTGATAAGTCTGTTTTGTTGGTTTAATTCTCACATCTTAGGACTCTTGCATTCAGGGACAATCACCTCAGAACTAGGTGTTAGCTACTTCCTACGGTCCATAGCTTTCTAGAAAGAATAGCTTTTTAGGAATGTCTGTCTTTAGGACAACCATACAACTATGCTAGCCAAAACTTTTAGAAAAGGATTCATATTTGATGTTACTGATTAGAACTTGAGGCCAGGGCAACTCTGCTTCTAGTTGTTCCCACACACAAGAGGTGGGCAGATTGATCCACACAGTAATATTTTCAGTATTGAGTGCCATGAGATTTTTTTTTATAAATTATTTTTTATTTATTTGTTTATTTTACATCCCAATCGATACCCCCTTCTTCCTCTTCTCCCAGTCCCACCCTCCTACCCTCATTCCTTCCCCCTCCCCATATCCTCCCCAACCTGAATCAACACACTCCTGCAAATCAAATTGCATCAGGATCAAGTGCCTCCTCTTTCCCCCAGGCAAGAGAAGGCAGCTCCCCTAGGAAAATGGGATCCGGAGGGAGTCAACAGCATCCAAGTCAGAGATAGACCCTGCTCCAATTGCTAGAGGATCCACCCTAGGATCAAGCAGCCCACCAACTTCACATATATAGTAGGCTTAGGAGCAGTCCAAGGATGCCCTTTAGTTGGTAGTTCAGACTCTGTGACCCTCCCTCCCCCCATGTTCAACATAATTGGCTATGTGGGTCTTCTTTTTTAAAAAAATTGTTTGTTTGTTTATTATCTATTCATTTTACTTCCAGATCATAGCCCCTCACTCCCCTCCTCTGGGGTCCGCCCTGCCCTCCCCCCATCCTCCTTCCCCTTCTCCTCAGAAAAAGGGAGCCCCCCCCCAATCCTACCCTAGCTCATTGAGTCACATCAGGACCGAGGGCCTTCTTCTTCCATTGAGGCCAGCCACATTAGGGGAAAAGGCTGAAGATTCCTTTTTTTTTAATTTTTTTTATTTCTTCAAGTTACATCTCAATCACAATCCCCTCCCTACTCCCTCCTCCAGTCCCACCCTCCCACCCTCTTCCCCCTAACCTCCCCATCCCCTTCCTTTTTTTAAGTTTAAGGTATATCTTTTCCCCCCAACAGCTCCCCCTTTCAGTCCAACAATAAATACAGTACAAAACAACAGAAATAAATAGGCCACAATTATGAGAGGTATATGGCTTAGCATACATTCCCAATGTCCAGTCCATTTGTATTTGGCACCTGACTCTAACATTGCCTGGCGATTCTTAATCTGATCTTTCTTTTGCTCTTCAGCAACAGGGAACTTTTCTCAAGTTTGCTTTTATTTTCCTCTTAGCCGGCACTCACCTGTTTTGTACTTCCTTGTGGGGTGAAGGTGGGACTTTAAAGGCAGGGGAATCTTCTCTTGGCAAGTCTCTTGAGCCTAGCTTTCCTGATTCTCTTTTTCCGGCTGTTCCTTTCCTGTGTAGCCCCCTGCACTCTGCTAGAGTACCAACTGCAGACAGCTGCTGGTTTCCTGCCTCTCACAAACAGCAAGACACAAAGTAGCTGCGATATTGTTAATTTCAGACGTCGGGGTCTTCAGAGCTCTTTCTACCCTGGGTAGGCCAGACCACCTTAGGCAAGAGTCTGAAAATCAGAAGGGTAAGCTCACGAGGGCAGATTTGCTTTAGATTTATATGCTTGCTTGCTGATGTTTTTCTATAGACAGTCTAGCCAAGAATCCATTCCTCAGAACCTGGGTAAATGAGGACAACTCTAGGTCAAGAGGAGGCAGTTATTTTGGATTCAAGGACTAGTTCATAGGAACACTTTACATGAGGGCCAAGGGTTTGTGTTTGCTTACTGCTATTGCTAAAGGGCAAGTCACAGTGCCTGTTACGTGCATCTGCCTTAGACGTAAGATTGAAAATGGTTGTCCTACACAGGTAATAGAATCACTTCAAAGATTTCCCCGTAATGCATTTACTTTCCAGACAGCAAAATGCCAGGCTGCTAATAGATGAGTTGTTTGTACTTTAAAAGTTTACTGTTCCAGTTAGGACATTCTTGATGGCGTTTTATATTCTCTGTGCAGTGCACTCCGCTGATTCATGCTGTATTCTGAAGGTTATGAGCCTCCATGTGATATTAAGAACTATACATCTGAACCACTAAAGAAGAAGTGCATAAAATGCAGGACTGCTCAGTGGAAGTATACGAAACAGAAGTATTTCATTTTATGCTGTGGTTCTCTTTGTATTTGCAGCTTTTGAGCACTGGCAGTCTTCTACTTTCTTTCACTTTTGGAGTTATAGCTGTTCTTTCTGTCCAAGAACACAGAGCAAAGCTTTTCAGATAAGTTCTTTGGATTTATTATATGCATTTTAAAGTCATCTGAAATGTGCCATGGCTGGTTGAGTTATTATACATGAGGGTTTCCTTAAACTATTCAGAAGGCTCAAGATCCCTGATCACAGGGATCTTCAAAGTACACCATTCCTGAAACATGTGGAAGAATGTGTTAGAGACGGCTGGGAAAGTGCGCGCATAAGAAAGGTTCAAGAAAAGAGAAATGCATGTTTTGGGGAGACCTGAAAAAAATCTATGAAAAATATCTTTTGAAATATGAATTTAAAAAGTGACCAGGGTTTTTCAGTAGATGGAAAATTTTACCTCAAGTTCCAGGAGTTCCAGAAGGGGAAAAAAAAGAAATCCAGAAATCCAGTTGCAACACTGGAAGTGTAACAGGAAGTTGTGGCAGGCACTGGGGGTTTGTGCAGGAATTGAAGAACAGTCACCCACTTTTACACCCAAGGCTTCCCTTTCAGGCAAGCATGATGCTGCTACTGAGGAGTGAGACTCAACCAAAGATTTCTCAGAATACAGGTGGAAGTGGCAGATCACTCCTAGCTCTTATATGAGTTCCATATTGATTGCTGAGGTGACCTTTAAAGTACTTTTATAGTCTCACATGCATTTAGGATGTTAAGGGTCTCAGAGCATGTTTTACTTCCCTGTAAGTAGATAGACACGAAGCCTTTTAGTGCGTCAAGCCACTGAGGTTCGGTTTTCTAAGATGAATGGTGTTTACCTTAATGAACTTGACGATTAACAGTTGAAAGCAGATGTGGCTCATGTGTGTGGATGACAGTGTAATGCAGCAGTAGGACTCTGGACTGGAAGGCTTGGGCTCCACTTATTCATTTATTGGCCTTTTTTCTCATTTGCTCATTCACTCATTTCATATTTATTGAGAGCTTTACACCCTGTCATAGCTTGATCTAAATGCTGGAAATGCTGTGATTAATAATGCATAGATCATGGCCCTATGGAGCTTAGAGTCCAGTGGAGGAAGATGAAACAACAGCAGGCAATGGTAATGTATTGGAATGCCTTATTTCCCAAAGTGTGGGCCTCAGATCACTAGGGTCAGCATTACGTGGGGAGTGTGCTAGAGATGTAGGACCTCAGGCCCCATCCTCAAATGAATGGAATCATAACCACTGCAACAAATCTGAGCTGGTTTGCACAGATGGTAAGCATGGGTTAAGTGAATGAAATGGCTGGACATGGCCAGGGGCAATGAGTTTCCAAAGGAAGGGCACTCAGTCCAGATCCAAGAGGTTACTGAGATGAGGGCCAAGCTGATTTCTGCACAATGAGCTGTACATACATGATTCTGTAAGGTCAAGGCAAGCTGTATGCATTTGAGTTCCCTGTCTCTAAAACAGAATAACATTCCAAGGTTTTTAAAACCCTAAGACTTGCTAAGGTTGCTTTGAGGCTTAAATGTATGTAAAAGTGCCTTAAATGTTGAAAGCTATACAAGAATGGAAAATTTTACTTCTCAAGCTGTAGGATATAGAAAAATGTGTTTCTTGGTATAATGCTATATTTTAAATATTCTTCAGTAAGAAAAAGTAACCCAAGGTGGACTCTTTCTTTTTTTAATTAATTTTTAAAAACATTTATTTATTTCTTCAAATTACATCACAATCATAATTGCCTCCCTCCACCCCATCCCAGTCCCACCCTCCTACCCTCTTCTCCCTCATCCTCCTATCTGCTTTTTTTAAATTTAAGGTGTTCTCCCCAACAGCTTCCCCTTTTAGTCCAATAAAAGGCTCTTTTTCTTATAACAATAAATACAATACAAAACAACAAGAACAATTAGGCCACAATTATGAAAATTATAAGGTAAAACATACATTCCCAATGTCCAGTCTATATGTATTTGGCAACTGATATGGATATTCTATTATCTACCTATCTCAATGAGTTTAAAGTTCTATACCTAACTTAGTTTCCTGTCAGAGATACTGAGCCAAAGGGCTGAAGATAGATGCTCCAATGTTATAGAGAGAAATTGGAAACTGTCCAGGCAGCCAGTTGTCTGTCATTTCTTAGTTTTGGAAGCTGCTGGCTCTGCACTTCCTGTCTATTCAGATGTATTTATCCTTCTCAGGTCTCTGATGTGGTTAAAGACTAGATAGTTATAGTCTCACAGTTAATTTTTATGTTGTTTAGAAATTAAAAGGATGTTCTAGGTTTAAGAGATGTTTTTAAGTTGGTAATGCAAGTTAGGATGGACTCTTTTTTTTTTTTATTATACATAGGATTGAAAGAATTTTGTCCTCTTCTTATTGCAGAAGAGTTTAACACCTGAAAAATAAATGTAGTGTGTTGGTCAAATACAACTGCAGGGGGAGGGCCTTGGAAAATGCATTTACTAGGGGTGGGCTCTGAACTTCAATTATCTGTGTCCTGGAAGGGTGTCCATGCAAGAGTTTAGTTTGAAAACACAAATAAAGATGGAGGGGACAGAATGACTTCTAGCTAGGGCAGACATTAATTCCTTGCTACAAACAGAAAAATAGAAATCTGTTTTATTCAGGATGATCAGAGCTGTAGAAGATTAATGAAAACTAAACACAGAATAGTAATTAATTAGTGATGATACCAGGCTAGTGGCATATTCTCCATGTGAAATTTTCCTCGCTACAAACAAATGTTTCCAGCATTTATTTCATTTCACATGAAGTCAGTGGACCACAACCTAGTCACACAAAATGAAATACTTGTTTAGGCTTTCGTCTGTTGCGTGCATTTCTTCCTTTGCTTTGAGTGTTTTTCCTCTTCTAAGGCACTCAACTCACCCAAACTATCTAATACAGTGGTGCTTGCTCAACCTTCCTAAGTCTATGACCCTTTAATACAGTTCCTCATGTTGTTCCGATCATCAACCATAAAATTGTTCTAGTTGCTACTTCACAATTGTAATTTTGCTACTGTTATGAACCGGAATGTAAATATATGTTTTCCATGACCCCTGTGAAGGGTCTTTCAATCCCTAAAGGTGTTCCAACCCACAGGTTGTAAACTATTGATCTAATGGTTGCATGAAAGAACTCGGATATCATGGGTCAGACAGTATGATGCCATTATTGACCAATACAACCAGTTGTGTCCCTTCTTTTTAAAGCTTCATTCAGGCAAGAAAAGAGTAACAGTCTTCACCACTTGATGTGCTCAGCTCACCCTGAGATTGTGAGAGTCAGTGCTCTGGGCTGTGGCTTACTCATTTCCTGTCACAGGCACATGGGACTCTGCACGGAACATACTAGGTCTTCAGTAAATGGTGAGATGGATATGAGACAGGTCAGCAACTTTAACAATGAATAAAGAAATGAAACTTTGATAGAAAATGAACAGAAACTTTGCTACCTGATCTGTAACCGAACTTTTAAATTATTATTTAACACTTATTTATTTATTACTAAATTCACTTATAACAAACACCAACAATTTCTCAACTATTAATCCTATAAAATCCTACAACCCCTTTAACCTATCCACTAAACCTATCGATAATCATAACAACTACTTTCATAACCTTTTAGAATGATACAGTCTCTGGGGCAGGTCCTCAGTCGTCAGGAACACAGTCTTTGTTGTAGATTCTTTAACACACTTAGCAGTCCTTCTTCTGGATCTCTCAGATGCAGGTTCGTCAGGGTCGTTGGTTATTGCAGTCTCACCTTAAATAAGGCTTCATGCTTTCTTCTCTGTGGGAGACCCCAGCCATCTGCAGGCCAACTTACTAATTTTAAATCAGGAACTCAGCTGCTCTGCCTCAGTCCTTAAAGCCAGGCACTGTTTCCTTTAGGCCACTGTTTGGACAGATCAAACCCCTCTAGGCAAAAGCTGAGCCACAGGGTCCAGTCCTTGGCCTTTTGGTGTCTTGCTCAGGCTTTCTTTGCTCACCGGCTTCTTTATGCTTCAGGGAGAGAGCTGGCCATCAATGGCCAGCCCTTTTTTCAGCAGGACTCTTGGAGCTCTCTAGCATCAGGGGCCTCTTCTCTTCTCAGCTCCACGCACTGCCCTCAGATAGGAGGAACTCTGTTTCAGCTTATTTGGGCTCCGCCCACTTAGCAGCTGAAAACAATGTCAGGCCAGATACTTTGTTTCAAGTCTATTGAGTCTTTCCTGTTTTCCTGACTTCAAACTTGTTTTTCAGTCTATTGAGTCTTTCCTGTTTTTGCTGACTTCAAACTTGTTTTTCAGTCTATTGAGTCTTTCCTGTTTTTGCTGACTTCATGCTGATAATGCTCTTCAGGGCCCGAATTAAGAGACAGTATCAGAAACTCCTATATATTTCCTAAATATAATTCATCTAACTCCTACACTGATCTGTTTCTCAAAGAGAATCCCTCCAAATCATCTCCTAGGAATGTGGTTCTCAACATGTGGGTGGGTCATGATATCTCTTAGTTTCATTATTTCTCTTTTTAGTTTCTATCTTGATAATATGTCCACTGGTGAGAATGGAGTGTTGAAGTCCCCCAATATTAATATGTGGGGGTCGATGTGTGATTTAAGCTTCAGTAATTTTTTTTTTTTTTTGTGAATGAACATGTCCTTGCATTTGGGATGTGAATGTTCAGAAGTGAGGCGTCATCTTGGTGGATTTTTCCTTTAATATGTATGAAGTGTCCTTCTCTATTGCTTTTGATTAATTTTAGTTGAAAACCAATTTTATTGGATATAAGAATGGCTACTCTTGCTTGTTTCTTGTGTCCGTTGCTGACATATGTTTCTTGTGTCCGTTGCTGACATATGTTTCTTGATGGCAGCAGAATGATGGATTCTGTTTTCACATCCATTCTGTAAGTCTGTGTCTTTTTATTGGTGAGTTTAGTCCATTGATGCTGGTAGATATTAGAGACCAATGATTGTTGTTTCCTGTTATTTTGGTGTTATTTGTGGTAGTGTTGGCCTTTAGCTATCTGGTTATGTCTGGTTGATCTTGACTGTTCTTTGTGTAGCAGGCCTGATTGTTCCTGTTGTGCAAACGTGGGTGTTCCTGATGCTGCAAGATTGATGTAGGCCAGTGGAGCAGTGTCTGAACAACAGAGTTCAGAACCAAGTTCAAGGCACCTTGAGGTGCCCTAGGGAACTCTGAGTTTTCCTGGTGCTGGAGGCCTGGATGTTGCTGATATAGCAGGCCTAGTGTCAGCCTGGATATTCCTGTTGCAGCTGTTCTTGTGATGGTTGGTGGAGTGGTGGTCCCACAATTAAGGTAGAGTTTCCTGCTGTAGCAGTCCTGGGTGTTCTTGTTGTATTCCACCTGGTGACCTCTAAATATTCCTGAATTTTGGATGCCTGTGATGAATGCTCCTAGATGTTCTTGATGTAGCAGGCCTGGTGGCCCCAGGTGGAGCTGGTCCAGGAGATGAGGCTAGATGAACCTGGTGTATCAGGCCTAGGCATTGCTGATGTTGCAGGCCTGGATATTCGTGAAGTTGCCACCCCGGGGAACCCAGGTGGTGCAGGTCTGGAAGATGGAGTTGGATGTTCCTGAAGCTGTAGGTCTGGGGACACCAGGTGGCACAGTTCCAGAAAATGGAGCTTGGATGGACCACACGCAGCTCAGGGCAGCTGGGGTGTCCCAGAGCACTGGGTGGAAGGAGATTTGTGGAGTTGGGGGGGGGATCTAACCTTGGTGTTCTGACCCGAGGTATGGCAGGGTCAGGAAAATGGACCTGGATGCTCCTGCTGAATGAGGCCTTGTAACTTACGGCAGGGCAACATTGGTACAGTGGAGCTCGGGGCATAGCTCTCAGCTCAGGGTGGCTGGGCATGTCCATGCTGTGTGGTGCAGGGAGTAATGTGGGAAGGGAAGAAATCCAACCTGAATGATCCTGAGGTTACAGGTCTGGGAATCTCAGGTAGTGCATATCTAGAAGATGGAGCTTGGAGAGACTGCCCTCAACTCAGGGCAGCTGAGAGTGTCCCCTTTTGTTGTTTATAATAACAAGACTTGCCCATGATCAAAGTTCTGAACAACTGTGGGTTACTTAAATCAGGGTAGAACTATGATTTAAAATGGGTTTATTAACATAGAAAGGCATTTATGTGATGTCATATATAAAAAGCAGGTTTCCATGTATAATATTTACTAAACTCATTTTATTTAAAAGAAAAAAATAAGATGCTTATAAGGGATGAAGATGTACACTAAAATGATTAGAGATTTTCTTCTGCTTGAAGAAATTGTGTGTTATTTGAATTTTCTGTATCTTTTCTTACTGTCTGGTAAGTTTATTTAACATTTTTCATACTAAAATATGAAACAAACCTTTTAAATTAGAACAGGAACAATAAACCTCTTCAGAATAAAATATTAATTTTAATACTTCTGTAGTGTTCCATAGTATGTATACATGTGTATGTATGTATTTATGTTGCCATTAGCATAAATTTATTATGTAACAATATGGTTTTCATCATGATGTTTTCATATATGTACATCATATACTTTGGTTATTCTTGCCCCCCCCCCATTATCATATTCTCTCTCTTCCTTCCACTGGTCCCTTTCTTCTTCCTACAGAATCCTCCTCCTAGTTTCATGTCTAGACTTAAATCTAAATTTCACATATGAGAGAATGCATGTGATGTATTTATTTTTGAGTCTGTCTTATTTTGTTTAGAATGATATACTTTAGTTCCACCCATTTTCCTTTAAATGAGAAGTTTGCTCTTATGTCCAAATAAAATTATGGCTGAATAAAATCATACCTACATGCCACCATTTCTTCATCTATTCATCTGTCAATGAGCATCTAGATTATCCTATATTTTTTTAATTGTAAACTGTGTTACAAGGAACAAAGATGTACAAGTATCACTGTTTTATGGTGACTTAAAATTTTTGGGTATATACACCCAGGAGTGGTATAGCTAGAGTTGGATTATATGGTAGTCTTATTTTTAGTTTTATTAAGTATTTGGGAATTTTATGTAATACACTCTTATCACCCTGACTTCCAATTTCTCTCAAGTCCACTCTCCCACCCTTGTCTTGTCCCCCCAAAACCCACTAAGTTCAATTTGTGTTGCCCATATACTCACTGGAGCATCATCTAACACCCAGTGGCCAACTCTGTTAAGAAAACTGAGTCATGGGGGGCTTCCCCTTCTCAAAGAAGGGGAAGGGAATATTGGGAGGATGTTTGGAGGAGGGACTAGGAGGAGGGCAGAGTGCTGCAATTGGGATGTAAAGGGGAAAAATAAATTAATAAAAAAAGTTTATTAAATCTTCAACCAGGTAGTGTTATTATTTTCTGATAAAGTACTAACTAATGTGACTTTTCAGTACAAAATAGCTACGACTTTCTCACTGTATTTTGCTAGTTATATTGGTGTAATTAAAATTCATATTACCAGGAAAAAAAAAAAAGAAGAAAACTGAGTCATTCTGTACCCTGCCACCACAAGCCATCAACTGTGAAGAGCTACTCTTCAGCATCTTTATCATTGTTTTCAAGGACTGTCTTCAAGTTATTTTGAACTTTTTGAGAAACCTCTATACTGTGTCTTTGCTGTGGTGGTCCTAATTTACATTCCTACCAACAGTCTATGAAGACTTCCTTTCTTCCTGTTCTGACTGGGGAGAGATGGAGTTTCAATGTGGTTCTTATTTGCATATCCCTGATGGCTAAGGATGCTGAATATTTTTTCACATATTTATTGGCCATTTGTACTTTTTTTTTTTTTTTAAGAGAACTGTTTGTCCAATTCACCTGCCACACATGGAAGAATGAAATCAGACCCTGGGTCAATGTGGCTTTTCGCTATTCCCAGTAGTCTTTTGTTTCCCAAGTCTTCAGAATAGTCTCATTAATCTTACAGGGTCGTGAAGAGAAAGGATGGTGGTCCAGGAAGATTAACTCCATCAAAACTGTAGGATTCTAGCTGCTCAATTTCAGCACCAGAAGTCTGTGTTTGGACCGGATGCAGTGTCCTGTGGGATGAGGATAGTAAGATTCAATGAGTAGAGGAGGCTGAAAACTAAGCCCTAAAGATATTGCTAAATGAGCATGCATGATGTAGTTCTTAGATAAAGAAAGGAGCAGATGGAGAGAAGGGAACAGCAGAGTCCTGTGCTCTGTAGAAGAACACATTTGTGGTTGTTGTTGTTCACGAGAATGAAAGACTGTGCTTCTCAAGACAGCCAGGGGGGAGCAAGACAGATTCCAACCACCAATATGTGGATTCTGAGATGCACAAAACACAGAGAACAAAAGGTATCCCAGGAGAGGGCCAGGAGGCTATGAGTCCCAGGAGCAGTTGGGTTCCCTTCAGGGTAGATGATATTGGCATGAGATCTCAGCAATCATGCATTTCAGGGTATTCCAGAGACTGCAGACCTTCATATGTTGCTCTTGGAATAAACCAATTCTGAGGAAAAAGTTCTAAAAATGACAAGGCATAGTTCTTGGCTAGTGCAGTTTGAGTATGCATTATTTTGTGTAAGTTCACATCTGGACACTTGGTCTTCAATGGTGATGCTATTTTAGGAGATTCTGAAAACTTTAGGATGTGGGGCCTCCTTGGAAGGAGAACATCACGTGCATGCTTTGGAAGTTTATGCCTGGTCCCTGTGCAGCCTCTTGCTCTGCTCCCTGTCCACAGTAAAGTGAAGATGCACCTTTATATGTCCTCACTGCTGTGATGAAAAATGAGGACTTCATGTTCCAGGCACATGGGCCAACTGACCATGGACAGAATCTTGGAAACTGTGGAGCCATAAATATATTTTTATATTAAACTGGGACAATAAAAAGCCACTGGCTTTAGGTAAGTTATGTCAGTGAGGAATTCATGCCCAGGATATATAAAGCAACTATGTCTTAGCTTTTGTCAGATCTGGTCCAGCTCACTTTCAGCTTTCCAACTCATCACCTTTGAACACGACTGCTATGCCTGTCCTTCATAGTCTCTGCCTGGCACTGATCCAGCAAGCTGAAACTCCATGTCCCCAAAGACTGTGACTTCTATGCAATAAGGGTTTAGAAAGGACAGACTGGAGGCGTGAAACGGAAGGGTTGGAATGGTGATGATGTGTGAGAATGACTGAAGCAGCTTACACGAGATAGGAAAGGTTCATTTTGCAGACACCAGGAACCACATGTGCAAATACCCAACAGGGAAGATGAGAAGAGTAAGAGTGTGATAATATCTTTTGTATAACAAATTTATTTCTGATTTTTCCAGTCCATTCATTTTTGATGGTTCTGGGGATGGAATCCAGGAACTTAAATGTAGTAGGTAAGTACTTTGCCACTGGATGATTTTCATAGCCCTCTCAGTCCATTTTTTAAAAAATTAACTTTATTGAGATCTAATTTACAGAAAATAAAATTCAGTCTTTTAGGATGAGTCTTGAAGACTTTTGTTGGTATGTAGTCACATGCTCAGTATGAAAATCAAGATGTAGGATATATAAATGTAATAACAATTAAAAAAGGTCATTAATTTGAAAGAGAGCAAAGTAGGATATATGTAAGGGTTTGGATGGAGGAAAGGAAAGGGAGAAATATTGCTATTTTATTATAGTCTCAAAATAAAATAATAGAAAAATCATAATGCAAAATATTATGGTTCAATAGAAAAATGATAGAAACCATTTAGATACTTTTTAATTTTTGGAAGCCACATGAAAATTAAAACAGTAGGCAAAGTTTATTTTAATAATATATATATTATTTAACCAAAATATAGAAATATATAATCAAACCAAGTTGCTGAAATATTTTCTGGTTTTCCCATACATCTTCAATGTCAGATTTGTCTTTGATAGTTACAGTGTATCTCAATTCAGTACTCACAAGTCACATGCTTAATAACAGATGTGTCTAGCATTGGCTATAGCATTAAGTTGTCTTGAGGAGATATTTAAATCATTGCATTATATAACATCCTTATGGTTAGAACTAACAAAAAAACTACTTTAACAGAAAGAAATGCATGGATCTTGGGGTGATTGTTCATCTGAAAAACCATTAAAACCTAGACTCCTTCCTTCTCTCTCTAGAACTTCAGTCCCTCTGCATCTTGTTTGCTCCCCCAGGTTAGTTTCATTTCTGACCACAAAACAGCTGGGAAAGTCGCATTCCAAACAGATGTTATAAAGAGGGAGAAGATGAGTCTGTGTATAGTTTGGAACTGAGATAATTACAAAGGCCCCTATGTTGGAGGGTTGGTTCCTGGCTTGAGGAATGATGTGGATGTGTGGAAGCTTTAGGAGGTGAGGGTAGTGTCGCTGCTGATGGCCTTTGAAAGCACTGTGGGATGGCAGTCTCTTTATGTCTCTCTCTCTTCCTTTCTGGCTGTTCATTAGGTAAGCAGTTGTTCCTTTACACGTTTCTACCATGAGATGATGCTTTTCTATCACTTCATGCAATGGGGTCATCTGACCATGGTGTGAGCCAAGTTGGTACCCAAACTTTTCCTTTTCTAAGTTGATAACCTCCAGCGTTTGGTTATAGTCATGAAAGTTGGCTGAAACAGAACTTTGCCTGCATACTTTTATTTTCTTCTTCTGAAGGTCAAAGACTCTTTCCTAGAAATCTCCCAACAGATTTTGTTATCTCACTATTCATTGCTTAGAATTCAATCCAATGCCTGGACTTGCATCAAATCACTGAAGAAACATATTTAAAGACAGCCAGAAACTTAGTTGGAACATTCAGAACCTGCCCTTTTTAGGTAAGCCTTGTGTATTTTTCCCTAAAGCTCATCATTGTGCAGAGAAAGTTAGGCACCCTGAGCACAGTTAGGGCTTGCCAGGAGGGAAAGGAAACCTGCTACTTCCCAGTTTTCCCATGATTGCTCCTAGTGAATGTTACTCTCCCGAATGCTTTCACATCTACATCCCATTTTCACCCAAAGGTCAGAAACAGCAAAAGAAACCCCAATCTCATCCTTTAGAATGGGAAAATAAAGCTTGAAGTTATTCCTCCTTCAAGACACTGTTCTAAATTACCCCAATCATGCTTTCAACAATACTCTGCTAATACACCCATTCTGTGGAAGGCCTTGCTGAGAAAATAACCATCGAAAACATGAGCAGTGGTTCTACGCTGCTGTGCAGGACTCTGTCAGCAGGAGGGTGGCTCATGGTGGAAGAACAGCAACACTGAAGGGGTTCAGGGGGGTGGGGCAGGTACCTATGATTAGAAATGAAAAGAGAAGACATCCTAGAAGGGCCTGACACAGGCAGACAACAGTGAAGGAGGGCCGGTATCACAGAATCATCATTACTGACCAGAACAGCGTGTGGGGAACAATGTGACATTTGCTTGTATCCAGGATGTAGTGCTCGGTTACTGTTCAGATAGGTTTTTGTTCCCACCCATTGTTATTCTGTTTACCCGTTATGTCTCAGCTAGCGTTCTAGGATAAAAGGATTCAACAGTTAGCCAAATGGATCAGAATTCCTGTTCTCATGGAGATTGTACTCTAGTAGAGGAAGGTAGGTAAGTTTACAAGTAAGGAAAAACATAACCTGATGTCCAATATAGTAGATGAATCTCAGGAAATGGGCCAGACAGAATGATGAGGTTCTATGAAGGCAGGGGGGAGTCCCGACTTTGAGATTTGCAGTGGCTCATTTTGTAACAAGAAAGACATGAATGAGGGATTGGGTATTGGCAGGCACACACTGAGATCAAGGTCACATCTCTTCTTGACAGCTATGGGGTAGAAAGGCTCACTGAAGCTCATGTGAGAGGGGTAGTGACTTTGCTCTTATGAACTATAGAAGTTAAAGCTAGAAATATAGGTTTAGAGCTGTGCTGTTAGAGACCTTAATTATGGTATCAGGGAGATTAGATATGGTTGACTTGTGTTTTTTTTTGCTATTGTTTCCCTAATTTGTTTTCAGACAGGGTCTCTTGTAGCTCATTCTGACCTTGAAGTTGGTATGAACTATTGATCATCTTGCTTTCACCTTTTGTATGTTGTGATTGTAGGCATGAATCACTACCCCGGTAGAGAGATGTACACCTGTCTGTCAGCGTGATAAAGGCAGTGCATATGAAGACTATGCACAGTTCTCTTGGAAAACTGTTGTGAAGTTCTTGCTGTATTATAAAACAGAAGAAAATGTAAAACTGGCTAGTGAATACTACTTTTAAGACATTTGCATTAAATAAATTCATGGTTTTATTGAACAGTAACACAATTTTGCTTTTCATAGGATGTTTTAGAGTGGTTAAAAGTAGTCTACAATGCATTTTTGGTAGTAAGTTTAATCATGAGTCTCCTCAAAGCTGTATGGTGAGTGTTTTCTTTCAGTCTTGCCTTATTTTCTGTGTATACACATGTGGCCTTATTTGGGCATAATAACCCTCTATTTTGGCTTCACAGACCTCCTAATTTTGTACTGCTTCTTGTTGGATATTGTTATTATTCTCTGACCTCTGCCACTAGTGTCCTTTAAACTTTTTCTTTGTTCAATGACTTCTGACTAGCCCTCTTGCTGTTGTGACCCTATTTGATCTGTATCCCATTTTCTTGGTTCTGGCTCCGTGCCTTGTTTTCCTGACCTGCTGCCACTCACAGCCTAGTATGACAGATGGTCATAGGCTAATGGCAAGGACACTCCATCAGAGCCTTGGCACTGAAGCCATATAAGACACATGACAGGCAGCAGAGAAGAAACATGAATAGGCTGATGATGTTTTCCGCCAGCCTGTGCTGGAATCAGTTCTTGGCTGTAGTCTTTATTATCCCCCTAAACAAACGACTATAAATGAGACCATGTGTAAGGAGAATCTTTTTGTAGATCAGGTTTTGTGTTGTTTTAAAGAAGCACACCATTTTTAAATGTTAGTTGTATGAAAATTCATGCTGGGTTCTGTAAGGGATACAAAGATGACAGACATGACTCTATTACTTCCATCACCAAGTATGAGCTTATCATCCAAAAAGGAGCTGCTCATATAAACAGAGAGCCATAAGTCTACATGGACCAATGTCGGAACCAACCCTAAGGATGCACACAAAGCCGAGAACTTGACCATGGGAAGGATGTGAAGATGGTTTTAGATAGCAGCTCTAGTTTTGGTTCTTAGGATTCTGGGTCTTGACAGCCACAGGTGACCATCAATTCCTGGCAATCACCTTGTGTTCTTTAGTTTCCTTGTGCCTTCAGCTTTCCCTACGAACACCACAATAAGGAATTTATCTGTTCTATACCTGAGATTCAAAAGTGAGTCAGATTTATAGAAGAGAGGCTGACAGTATAAGAAGGGTAAAGGAAAAAGATGGCTCATTGTGATAAAATTATGGCTTATGTTAATCAATACATGTAAATCTCCAAGGTCAAATACTGTGAACACCATTTTACTCATCCTATTATCAGGGACCCGTCGTGCCAACCTCAAGACTTATTTGTCATTTAAATATTTAGGCTGTAATTCTTTCACCTGAAAATGAAAATTTCTGTCCTTGACTTATATGTGACCAAGATTGATTAGGAAAAAAAAAAATCCCTTCAAAATGTTTCAAAGCTGTGAAAAAGAATTTTTCCATTTGGAAAGATACTATATGAATTACTTAAAGTGTTCCAACTAATATTCCTAATGATTATTTTATAACATTATGTTATGAAAATGAGCCAACCTACCATTTTGGTAAAAACAAACAAACAGAAAATAATGAGTATTTTTCATTTCATCAGAAAAAGATAGGGAGATTTTCTTTGAAAGATGTAGGTTTTTAAATGTCATATTCTGCATTTTCCTTGTAATATTTGCTCAAAAAAAGACTATCCAGATGAACTCATGCGTGTATGGAAATATTGGCACTAGTTATGGTCTTGGAATATCCTGCTTCAAGCTCATAGCCTCACTAAGATATAAAGGCTCACAGTTATAAAGCCTAGTGAACTGACCAAGGCTTATAGCACCAATGGTTTTATGTTTCTAAGACTGTGATCTCCATTGCAAGCTCCTACTTTTCTGGGGCTGTGTAAATGTCATCTTATCAGTCTGGAATTTCCTTTGTTTCTCTCAGGGCTATGACTAGGGTTAGAGGGTCTCTACTCAACTATTGTAATGTGGCTTGTTTAGTCCTAAATGCCATCTTTCCATTCACAAAGGTACTAATGAGAGTATATATGTATATATATATATATTAACCCCTTATCCCTGTTTAAAATTATCTTAAGTAGCTAATTAATATCTTAAAGTATTCCCATCATATTAATTTATTGTTTTGCTGAAGTTCATTTTTTGTACTTATATTATCAAGTGTTTATCCAGATATCTGGTATATATGTAATATGTCCATGAAACAAAATGAAATGAGTAAATTCAATATGAATTTCATTTTATCCTTAGGTACATCTGACAGATCACTGGAAGTAGACATAGATAGATATAAATAAACAAAAAAAATCCCAGTAGATGCTTGATGAATTTTTAAATTTAATTTTTATAACATTATTTTTTTCCAGGCAAGATTTCACAAAGGGCCAGAGACCAAACAGTAATATATAAGAGAAACAGATAAAAATAAATCATGTAATAAGTTTATGGAACATTGCTAGAATTCGGTTACAAATTGAATTTGGATTTTTTTTTTTTTTTTTTTTTTTTTTTTTTTGGTTAAGCCAGAGGAGATTACAATTTGAGGAAGGGTTTATACTTAATGTTACAGTGTTCTGAGAGAGCACAATTTCCCATACGCATCCTTAGAGGGGGGTCTCTGGTGAATGGTCACGTGTGAGACCTTGTGATTTTATGAGCAATGTCTCTAAAGCTCTCCTAAAAATGGCCCACTACAATGCATGGCAATGATTCACTAAGAGAGATCACTGTTTGTTCTGCCGCCATTCAGGTACTGAGCTCTCTGCTGGCACATGGCAGGGACTTGACATAGAGAGGGGTAGGAGCCAAGTCAACATTCAGTTCAAGTGAACACTTCAATCTGATTGAATTAAGGTTAAAGTTGGGCATTCAATGAGGGCACACCAAGGCACAGTGTTGCTGTTTAGGGGTCCTGCTAACATTAATTGGAGTCTCATTGCTGACACAGTTTGTGTGGAAAAACATAACCTTGTGACCTTAGAGTTCAGAGGAGAACAGTTTCAGAATCCAGGGCCAGCAGAACATAACCCACTGATCACCTGGGCGACTGATGCAACAACGGCTTTCACATAGTGCTATTATCAGTATGTTCCATCTGGTCGCTGCCTACTTTTCACTAGTGCTGCCTATTTTTGTAGTGAGGTGCTGAGCTCCTTGGTTTCCATGCTGCTGAAAGGGAGTGTATACTGTAAACAAGTAAATGTCATATACTTTTAAAGGAAAAGCTTTAAAAATATATTATCATTTGCTTCTAAGTTCTAAATTTTAGTGGTCTGAGACCCTGGAACAGTCTCCCAGAGAGCTCTTCCCAGACTGGGGGATGCCACTTAAGATGCAGCCTCTTGCATTCTGTGAACAGGAATATGTAGGTTATCTACGAATTAAAGTTCTTTCTGGATAGCAATGCCCAGAGATGTAAACCTTTCCTTATTTGGGCTCTGCATCATTTGGAATATTCACGAAACGCTAACCAATTCATGTGGCTTAGGTATAGGCTTAAAGAAAAGTTAATTTCCAGGTATTTTAATATGAGAACGTGTAGAGACTAATTCTTTATCACTTATTTGCCAATCAACAGTAACCAAAAATGACGGCTTGTCATAATGTTTCCAGTTTATTTTGGGGGGGGAATGAATTATTTATTATTTATTTATATATCAGAAAGAATTATTTATATATAAGAAAGAATCTTACTACTATGTTTTTAGTGAGAGAGATGTTGACAATCACCTCAAATGTGACATACAAATATCCCAGGGGTACAGCATCATCTCACATGCCACTTTCTGGTCTACTTCCTACCAAGAGTCAAGTGCTTTTCTTTTTCTTTCCTCCCTCCCTCCCTTCCTTCCTTTCTGTTATTTTGGTTTTTTGAGACATAGTTTCTCTCTTTAACAGAGACCTGGCTGTTCTGGACTTGCTTCATAGACCAGGCTAGCCTTGAACTCACAGAGATCTGCCTGCCTCTGCTGGGATTAAAGGCACACCACCATGCCCAGTCAAGACAAGTGCTTTCTAAGCAATTTCTAATTTTCATCCTCTGCAGATTAATTCTTGTTTTTGGACTTCCTGTAAGTTGACACAGTATATTGTCTTCTGGGTCTTACTTTTTTTATTCAGACAGTGTTTTGGAAGCAACCATTTTCTTGTTAATTGCTGAAGGTGTAAGGTTATTGTGTAATTCAAATGCTGATTTCTGTACCCCGCCCCCATATCTGGTTCCAGTCCTTGTTCTGAAGAGCTCATATCTCAATGCTATGTAAACACTGCTCCCCAATTGTCCCCATATGCCAATAAAGCAGCTTACAGCCAGTCACTGAGCAGGGGAGAGAATAGGGCTGGACTTCCTGCCCTCCAGGGAAGGAGGAGTTAAGGAGAGGAAGTAGGGGAATTCAGAAGAGGCAGAATCAGGAAAGACAGGAGGAGATTCAGCTGAAGCAGGAAAGCCACAACGTGCAAGTGTCTCTGAGATTTACGCTGGGGGGAAGCCAGATTAGTTTAATGAGTTAAGAATAGAGTAATAACTGCTCAGTTTTTGTGTTATGAAGCATGGTTAACAAATAATATTAAGAGTCTCAATTATTCAGACTATAGCCCGGTTAGGAGGTAAACAGTGAAACTAGCACAACTATATAAAGTTACAATAACAAACTACTAAACAGCCTTTTATGTTGCCATCTCATTCTCCATGTGGACATGCCACATCTGGATGGTTTCTATAAAGGCTACTCTGAAGGATTCTTGTACAGGTCTCCTGGTGGAAATGTACTTTGTGTTTGTGTGGGCTGTGGTGGTGGTAATGTAAATTCTTAGAAATTGATTGTTGGGTCAGAGGGTAGATGCATATTTAATTTTACTGAGAATGCCAACTGTTTTCCAAAGTGGCTGTAGCATTTCACATGCCCACCAGCACCATGTGGGAGTTCAAGTTCTTCACCTCCTCCTCAACATTTGGTATTGTCAACGTCTTTTCAATTATAGCCATTTTAGCTATAATTTTAATTTGAGTTCTCTTATGACTAGGGATGTCAGGTACCTTTTCATATGCTTACTGTACACTTGTATCTGATTTTTTAAAGTGGCTATTTAAGTCTTTTGTTTCTTTTGGTTTCATCTTTTTTTTTCTTCCTTTTTTTTTTAGAGTGCAATTATGATAATTACAAGGCTTAGCATACATTTCCAATGTCCAGTCCATACGTATTTGGCAACTGACTTTAACATTCTACTATGCAACCATCTCCATGATTTTATCCAACTCAGCTTCATCTTCTTACAAAGCTGTCTTCATCTCTTATACTCTAAATAAGAATCTCATGCCAGGTATGTGCATTTCAAATATTTTTTTCTCAGTCTGCAACCTGAGATTTTTATTTTTGTCTTTATTGATTTGTAAAGCAATATTTAAAAAAATAATTTGAAGTTTTAGCCTTTACTTTTAGGTTTATAAATCATCTTGAATCGTGATTACTAAACTAACCACAATTCAGATCTTTTAACCTCCTTTGGTCTGGCTATCTAGTGATCCCATAACCATTTATTGTGATTTTCTCTTCCCAGTAAGTTGCTTGGGTACCCTCCTTGAAAATCTGTCTATAAAGTGTTTTATTTCTGATTCCCTATTATATTATTCTAACCTCTACTTGTCTTGTGGCTCTCCCGGCGGGGGGGTGGGGGGTGGGGATTCAGATGGCCAGGAGCACTGTGGAATGACCTCCAGGAACCACTTCATAGATATAGCTCAACATTATTCTGGGAGAACAAAGGCTACATAGTCCTTGGAGAGTGGGTGGAGGGATCTCAGGGTGAATATGAATTATTGGCTTGAGCTAGGAGGGATGCTTCATTGAATTTGATAGCCAGGTCCTCTCATAAGAAGGGGAATGCAGTACCTAATTATCCCATGGACAGCAGAGGAAGGAATGTTAGCAGGGAACTGTGTCAAAGGTCACTTTCCAGGTATGGTTGGGGCATTCCAGGAATCCCAGGTGCTGGTGAACAGGTTTCTTAAGGGAGAAAGGAAGTTAAACCAGCAACCCAGTACATGGCATACCTCAGGTATAGAATGTTGGGATCGGGTTCCCCAGATCAGGCAGAGAAGAGGGAGCCCTGCTGAGAAAGAGCATCTGTCATTTAGCACACAGCCAGGGCTTTCTGGACATGTCAGACTAGAGCCTTAATAGCAGGGCCCAATGCTGTTCCTTATGTTGATAATAAACCACTTTTTCTTGGCTATCACAACCTTTGATTATGTTAACACTAAATGACCAAAGTTTTTGCTTTCCCTGTTAATTTAGATTGCCTTGGCTACAGAGGATCATTGTGTGTCTAAGTAAATTTGAGAATCGATTAGTGATGATTTATAAGAAAATCTGTTTGGATTATGGTTAGGATCATGTTGATTCTATAAAGTAATTAAGGACAACTAACATCTTAATGGTAATGTTTTTTCTCATGTACTATCAAGGTATATATTTCATGTATTTAGATAATATAAATATTTCCTCAACTTTTACTGTCATAACTATAAAGATTGTCCTTTTGATTCTATTACAAACAAGAATATTTAAATTTGTCTGTCCATTTGTTTACTGCAAATGTATAGAAACACAACTTTTTTTTTCATATTGACCTTGTATCTCATGATCTTGCTGAATTCAGTTGTAGTGGTAACATTATAGATTTCTTAGAATTTCCAACAAAATAATCATTTCATTTGAAGTTAAAAGGCATTTGACAAAATCTTTTCTTAATATTTGTATCTTTTGATTGTTTCACTTGTATTATTTCATAAATGGTAATTTAAAAAATATTTGCTTCAAGTCAGTTTTGTATTTATTTTTACTCAGACCTTACTTTGCCTTCCCTTATTCAATATACATATCACCTTCTCTGTGTTCTTGTCCAAGCTCCACGGCTTTATTTATTCTTAAAATGTTCACATCCTCATTCTCCTCAGGTTAGTCATATTCTCATTTACAATCAATTAGCACTTTCAAGTATTCATGTTGATGATGCTCAATGAAGTGCCCTTTCAGCTATGACTAATAGGACAAAATTAAAATACACATTGGGGGAAGGCTACATCTCACAGCCAGGAAATAGCACAATTCTAAGTGGGTAGTGAATTCTAAAGCAAGGAATTTAGTACAAAATTACTTGAATAAGAGAGTTGTGAATAAATCCAGAAGTGACCATTTCTTACTCAGAAATGCCAGGCTATTTCTAAGGACACCTTGACATTGCCTAATTGTGGAGATTTAAAAGTCCTATAAATTACAAATCATCAACATAATGGTTTATTTGGTTCATTTGAAATGATAAACTGATATGAATTTTTATCCACTGCAGCAGATGCTCCCTCCAATTATGGAATTGTAAAGAAGACTTATCAATTCTCAGTTAAAATTATAAAGCTGATCATTTCATTCAACTTGTAGGCATAATTTTACCTTAAAATTTGTAATTGATCTAATTAATCAATTCATTCATAGGGCCATATTTTCTCAAAATTGATGCAGTTATTTTTTTTTAATAGAAGCCAGGTGACTCCTTCTGTTTCTCTAGTTTTAATGCACTGCTGATTATGTTTTTCCTATCTATATAATGTGTCTATGTTAAGACCTACTGATTAACACACACACACACACATCCCACAGAATGCGTGTAACAGTATCATATATGTAATGCTAGGGATAAGACATAACAGTAGGGAGATCACAAGGACCATTTTAGAATCCCTGCCTCCTTCACCCACTGTGGTTTGAATGTGAAATGTCTCAAAGAGACTCATGAGTCTAGATACTTGGTTCCCAAGGTTGTAGATAGAATCTTTAAGAGGCAGAGCCTTCCTTGCGGAAGAAAGTGGGGTACAGAGAATGAGCCTTGAAATTGTATAGCTTGGCCCCATTATCTGCTCATCTCTCTTTTCCTGACTGACAATGCAAGGTGATCAGTTGGCCTACTATCCATGACACCATACCTTCTCTTCTATGATGGAATGTGCCCTCTCAAACTGTAGGACAAAACAAACCCTTCCTGCTTTAATCTAAAATGCCTCCTTGTTAAATGTTTTATCATAGCAATATTTAAACTAATACAGAGATTGGTACTAAGAAATGGGACTCTGATAAATCTGATTATGTGGTTCTTAAGTCTTTAGAACTTGTTTGTGGAAAGGATATGGAACAGTTTCTGAATATGAGCTTGAAAAAGTCCTTGAATACTGCAAGAAGAACTTAATTATCTAGTTTGTTCTGAGTTTGGTAAACCAAAATACGGAAGAAAATGTTGTCTCTGGAGGCCCAGCTCATGGAGTTCAGAGGGGACCAAGGATTCTGGATGCAAGAAACTGGATGCAATTCATAGGAAACTATGGTAAAAGTCTGAGTGCATTCTGGGAACTTTGGTTAGGTTGTGTTTGAAAATAATGGACTAATTATGCTCAGTAGAAGAAATTGCAAGGCTGAGAATGTTCTGGCTGTGTCATGGTTATTGCTTTTACCACTTTTACCCAAAGCCACGGTATAAAAGCAGCAAAATATAAATATGTTCAGTTTGTTCAGGAAAGAGTGGGGTAAGTTTAAGGTTGCAGCCAAAGCATGTGCTTAGGAAAGGCTCTTAAAGAGAAAAGTCCAGATGCACACTGGGAAAACAGAAAAGCTACTCCAAGGGTAAGCCCCCACCAAAGGCTTCAACTCCTGACAGGCACAGTTATCTGAAAAGAGAGAGCCTAAACTGAGAATACAGTTTAAGTGGTTCCTGGATTAAAAAACAAAACAACAGCAACAAAACAAAACAACTGCACAGCAAAGTGTCTTCATATATTTAACAAGCAGGGAGCACAGATACCACTACAACTTTGGGCCCAAGGGGCCGGCCTCCATTCTGAGCTGGCGGCAGAACTTGGCAGCATCATTCATGTGAGACTCATTTTGCAGACCAAAAAAAAAAAAAAAAAACAAAGATGCATCGCACAGGAGGTCATGGACTCTTGTCCCGCAGCTTCCAAAACCTGCTAGAGTAAGGCAATGTGTTGTTGGATTGGGTTCCCTACAAAGATGTTCTGAGCGACTACTTTCTGAATCTTTGAAGATATACCCTACATTTCAATGGAGAATCCAAGATGGTTGGAGATGTCAGGACCATAGAACATCTGCCAAGGACAGATATGGTCTTTGAAGCCTAGATGATCCCACAATGAACCACAAATTGTTACTGGCTATGCTGGATTTCAGTCCTGTTTTGGTCCAAATCTTTCCTATCCGCTCCACCTTATAATATGAATATGTAACCTTTGTCATTGTATGGTAGAAGTACATTGCTTACCTTTTGATTTTTACAGGAGCTTGCAGTTAGCATATTGCTTTGAATTTCAAAGAGAACTTGAACTGGGACTAATTTTTTTTAAATAATGCTTGGCATGATAATGACTATGGGGACTTTTGAAGTTGGAATAAGTGCATTTTGTATTTTTAGATGGTCTTGAGCCTATGTGAACCCGAGACAGATGTTGTGATTTGAAAGGGAAATGTCCCACATGGGCTCATGTGCTTGAACACTTGGTCCGCAACTGATAGTACTCTTTGGGAAGGTTGTGAGAACTTTAGGGGTAAGTAGTTCACTGACGTGAGACTTCAGGTTTTGTAGCCAGGTTCTACTTCCTGCTCGCTATCTACTTTTTGACTTCCAATGCAGTGTAATCAGCTGGTCTCTTCTTCCTGCCACCATGACTTACCTAACATTATGGCATGTATCTCCTCAAGCTGTAAACTAGAATAAACTCTTCTCCCTTAAATTGTTTCTTGTCTGGTATTTTTATGAAAGCAATACAGAAAGTAATTAAAACATATACTATCCTTCAGGTCATTATGTCTTTGTAATAGTGAATGACTTCAACATCAGACTCGTGATCTTCTATTAGATCACAACCACAAATATTCTGAGGAAACCTTGGCATTTGTGAAGAGACCATTGTTATACATTAACATCCATCATGGTTTGAATGAGAATGACCTTCACAGCCTCATATATTTGAATATTTAGTCCCCAGTTGATGGAACAGTTTGGGAAGGATTATGAAATATGGCCTTGTTGGAGGAGGTACGCCACTGAAGGTGGGCTTTGAGGTGTCAGCTCTCTCTGCATCATGCTTGTGTCCCAAGATGTGAACTCTCAGCTACTCCGCCAAGACAATGCCTGTCTGCTGATGATTCCTAAACTTCAGATCTTGTCAGAAGTAGAGAGCTTATGAGTCTAGATGCACTTTAATTGACCATAGCTGCTTGTGGCTAGGTTGGGGTAGGGGCAACATCTATCTCATCAGAATCTTCAGGCCCAAGAACCCAGACGAACTCTTTCCTCAGATGGGATTTGGGAATAGAATCCTCTTTAGTTGATCTCACATGGACTCAGTGGGGTATGAGGCCATGGATGCTTCAAACCCTGGTCACACCACAGGAGATAACAAGAGGTCCTTGAATGGGTACTGTGGAAGTCAAAACACAGGAACAATCCAAACTGAAAGCATGTCTTATTCTATTTTCTAATGTAATGACAAAATAGCCAAGTCTGGATAGCTGTCAGAGGTTTATCTCTTACAGTTCCTGAGGTCAGCAAGGTCAATATGAAACTGTCAGTATCTAAAAAGGATTTTATATGGTGTCATACATGATGGAAGGGGTCAGAAAAGCAAGAGAACAAGATATAACAACTCATTTCTATGCTAAGTCCATTCTCAAAAAAACATGCTACTTTCATAATAATGGCTTTTGTGGTGGTTTGAGTGAGGAATAGCTTCTATACATTCACGTATGTAAGCACTTGTTGCCTGGTTGGATGCACTATTTGGGAAGGTTATGAACTCTTTGGAAGTAGAATCTTGGAGGAATTACATGATCACAGGATAGCTTTGAGTGTTTGTAGCCTCACTCCACTTTAGGTTTGTTCTCTTATGTCTGCTGTTGAGGATGTGATCACTCAGCTTCATGCTCGGGTCACCTGCTGCCATGCCTTCCTTGACATTATGGACTTCCCCTCTGGAACCATAAGCCAAAATAAACTCTTGCTCCAATAAATCACTTTTGGTTGTAGTGTTTTATCACAGCACCGAAAAAGTACCAAAGACCACATTCCTTCATCCATGGGTGTAGAGGCTTCATAACATCTCACAAGTCTGCACCACTCAGTACCATTACAGTGGAAATTAAGTTCCAGGCACGGTAATGTTTAGGAACACAATCAAATCCCAGTTGATTCTACCAAAGAAGGAGGAGTAGAGAACAGTAGTTGAACGATTGAGTGGGAGGAAGGGGATAAAGAGCCAGGAATGTTAGGGCTATTGAGGTATAGAAGACAGAAAGGGGGAAATTCACTCATTCATCCCTTGAGTCCTGCCTGCCTGATTCTCTATTTCTATTTACCCATCCCCTAATTCTCACTCTATCCTGCACTTGTTCACATGATTTCACATTGTCAACATATTTTAACTTGAGTTAGCTGAAGTGGGCAGATGGGCCTTTCCATTTTGCCTCAGTTGAAAAGCAACACACACACACACACACACACACACACACACACACACACACACACGCACGCACACACACGAGCATTAATTTCAGCAAGGCTAATAAAAGCAGATTGAAAAGAGGGAAAAAGATGTTGTCTATAACTAGGGCAGAAACATTATTCTAACCTTGCATAGCTAGGATTTTATCAGTATCTCTTAAAAAATGCTTGGTAGCTAGCAGCAGAAAAATGATTTGTCTAGGTGTAACTTGTAATTTGCTTTATCATTGTGTAAAGCATTATTATTATTTTTGATTTACTCCACTGCAAGGAGGAAATCCCTTTTATTCTGTTCATGTTCTTATGGAGCTTTGTAGTAGAAGTCCCTCATTGTTGCTGCAGCTGAGCCCTTTAACATGGAATTAAATGAGTGGCCCCTTTCAATGGCTGTCTTGATATCCTAACTATTAATGTCTCTTACCTTTGAGGTCAAACTCTGGAGGAGATTCAAGACTGTTCTAAGTTCTTTCCAGGAAAGCAAGGTAAGTTGGTACCATGGTGACTCTGTTATACCAAGAGTTATCTAGGTTATGGTGGTCACTCAATGCTTATTGGTACTTGAGTTTCTCCTTTCTTTTCCTTCCTTCCTTCCTTCCTTCCTTCCTTCCTTCCTTCCTTCCTTCCTTCCTTCCTTCCTTCCTT
>CAJQZJ010010411.1:365966-386173 GCA_907164525.1 Lophiomys imhausi
CTTCCTTCCTTCCTTCCTTCCTTCCTTCCTTCCTTCCTTCCTTCCTTTCTTTGTTATTTCTTTCTTTCCCTTGAGCTGCATTATGGGAAAATCCAGAGACCCCATGTAGCTGAGGCTCATGTTATGTCTTGGAAGCCTATTGGAAGGAATCACTTCCTTTATCACCTGCATAGGTGGGTGGGATAGCTTGAGAGGGCATATCACATCCCTGCCTGGTGCTCAGCAGCAGGTTTGCAGACAGTTGTATATTATCAATTCCCTGACCATTCCTGAGAGACCAATGCCTTTCTGTAAAAAGCCTAATTTACATGGTGTGACTGCAAATTAACAAGATGGATTTTGTCTTGGCTTGTTGAAATCATTCTTGAGAGGCAGTGTTTGAAACAAAATTTAGCAAATGGTCTGTGGTCTATTTACTCCCATATATTAATCTCTGTCTATGGTGCTGGAAGGTTCTTTTCCTCATGAAAAAGTTTCATTCTTGTGAATGTATTCTATTCATGTGGCGTCAACCCTAGAAGACTTTTATTGCCTTCTCTTTTGAAGGAAATAAAGTTCAAAAAAGAAAGAAAGAATGAAAAGACAGTGGCAACTCGCTGTGTGGCCCAGTTCATAGAAAGGGAGACAAATGAGCTTTTCTGGTTCTTTAAGCATACACAAAAGCTCTACTAAAATAGAACTTCACAGTAGAGCTGGTAGCTATTAACTGGGGAGGCCATGGAGTTTCTGCCGACTCATAGTAAAAGCTTCGTAGGTTAACCCCGCCCATTCCATAGTGTGCTAGCTAGCATGATGTGTAGGGGTTGCTTATTAAATGGTAACTTTCCTCTCATGCATTCCATATTTTAGTCAAAGATAGCTCCATGACTCCTAAGAACGCAAGCTGACATTCTCCTTAGAAATAGTGAGCCCAGCAGTAAAACAGGAACTATTTTTTAGTTGCTTGTTGCTCGCCTGCTTCGTTCTATATCATAACACGTTATTCAGATAACTTTCCTGACACATGACCATGAATAAATACCATAATTCTTTACCGCCAACCTAACATTTCTAGAAAAATGGATGGCAAGGAGAAAAAAGAAAAAGGGT
The DNA here is from genome assembly GCA_907164525.1 of Lophiomys imhausi. NCBI lineage: Eukaryota > Metazoa > Chordata > Mammalia > Rodentia > Muridae > Lophiomys > Lophiomys imhausi. The sequence continues at coordinate 367,056 of CAJQZJ010010411.1, forward strand.
GGGCAGATAGCACCTTTGCCTTCATCCTCAATTTTCATGGCTCCCCACTCCCAATCACCATGAACCTAAGTTTTCATTTAAATCCTGTTCGTTGTTTGCATGGGATGACAGGAGAGATGGGTGTGACAGACCAAGTCATACACTTTTAGATATCCTAAGGCTTCCTGGGTGAGCAAGGAGAGTGAATGCCCAGGAGAGGAAATTTGTCATTGCCATAGGAATTGAATTGGTTGGTAAAACTAAGACACTGGGATTTGTTCTTAATGAACATTTAGTAATGTCACCTAAGTTCATGTAAAATATCATATTCTTCCTTCATGCCATATCTGTTCCTATGGAAGTAAGATCTTCCATCTATGGTATGAATTTCCATCTATGGTACGAATTCCTGCTGTCTGCTCTGGAATTGAAGTCTTTTTGTACCAGCCACTCAACACTATGTATAGGTCAGAAGGGCTTGGAAACCATGCAAATCTTTTCCAACCAAAGTGCTAGATGTCCCCACTTTGACTTGTTATCAGAATGAGAATGGAGAGGTTATTAGATTATAGTTAGAACTTGAATGTTTTAGTAGTGAAAAGATGCTTAGCAGTTTTTAAAATGTTCAGATTTATGTTGCAGATTTGGGTAGATATTACTCCTGGTGTATTAACTTGGAGAAGGGGATAATAAGCAGTTCTAAAAGCCTTCAGTATAGAACAGCAGATCCACCAGGTCCACAAGCCAGAAGACAGTAAACACCACACTTATTTTCAGCATATGGGAGGTGTATTTCACTCTGCTTGTTGTATAGAGAGAATGGAGAAAGAAAAAGCTGAGAATCTGGTGGAGACTTGTGCTCCTGACTTAGGATATTGTTTAGAATGCTGATTGCCTTCACATTTTATGTCCATGAAACAATATGAGTTTTGTAAAATTACTAAGTTTATGAGAGGATTAAGCAGGTTTTACTTTTATAGCCATAACGTGTTCACGCACATTTGCATCAAATGGTAGATATAATTTCTCTTTGTAATTGAAATTTAAATCCCAGCATAAATATAGTGCTGAGAAAACTATTTTATGAGCCTTTCTTTTATAAAGATTTTGTATGAAAAGAAAGTTACACAGCTGGAGATGGTTTAGAGACAATTAAGACTTATTGGCTTTCAGCTGGTGATAAACAGTAGAACTTGGAGGTGTGTAGAATCTTGGAATGCTTTCTAAGGTGGGTATCCTGTACAGGCTAGTGTGTGTGTGTGTGTGTGTGTGTGTGTGTGTGTGTGTGTGTGTGCATGTGTGTTTAAATTATTTAGCCACAGGATTTAAGGGATGATCTACTGGAGTTTAATCCCACAATGAAGTCAAAGTGTACATTTGTGTTTAACCTGATTCACAAAGATTGAGTCTGGGACCCCAAGATCATTACTCTCTTCTTGTGCTGAGAAACAATAGAGCAAGTGGTAGGTTTTAGGCTTCATCTTTCCTGTTTCCCTTAGCTCTTCTGAACTAGTGCCTCACTCCCATTAGATTTATGTGTGCCTGTATATCTTTTGTGTGTGAAGATGTGTATGCACATGTAGAGGCCAGCTACCAATGTTAGGTGTCTTTCTTATAACTGTCCAACTTAGTTGTTGAAATAGGGTCTATAATTGAAACTAGAGATTGCAGGTGTAGCTAGAATTCATAGCTAGAGATTGCAGGTGTGGCCAGCCAGCCTCAGAGATCCTCACGTCTCTGTCTCTCAGTGCTGAGTTTACAACCTTTGACTACAGTGTCTAGGGTCGTTAGGATCTGGGAGATCGAGCCCAGTCAGGTCTTCTTGCCTGTCCATCAAATACTTGGCCAAACTGAGCCTTCCCTGCAATCGCTCTGTGATAGCTAATCTTGGTACTCAGCTTGATTAGACTGGAGTGAACTAAGAGACATGCTTCTAGGTTGGTCAGTGAGGATAATTCCAGAAAGAAATCACTGAGCTGGGAGCACCCTCTGGAGTAGCAAAGGAATAAAGAGGTCCAAGAAAGAGGCTATTTCCTTTTGTCTACCTACTTTCTCTCCCCTTTGGAGAGTGCATCTTTGATGCTGAGACGTCCTTCCCTGACATCAGGCAAAGCTTCCCTGGCCTTTCCACATGGACTGAAGCATCTTGGATCTCTAAGAATCCTCTAAGCCTTCATTTCCAGCCTAATTCCCCTGAGATACCCAGTCCTGTAGACTGAGGAGCTCTGGAGTTTGAAGGCTCTCCAGGATGCAGATGCCCATTGTTAGACTTGTGTAAACTAGTGGATTACCTTCAAAACATACGTTCATCTCATCAATGCCTTTCCTTAGGAGGACCTTGACTAATATGCATCCTTTTGGATTTTAATAACTCCCACTCTCTCTTTTTTGTCAGACTCCGAGACACTGTATTATCCAATACGCTAATAAGTGATAGAATTTGGAACTCAAGATACTGCTGGTAGCATCAACAATCTCATGGAAGACCTTCAATAATGATGAGGCTTCTAAAAATCGGTTGGAAAATAGTTTTCATTAAAAGTATTTTTCTAGTAACTCCCAACTCAGACCACACAGGGGATATTTCCTGTTATGGTTCGGATGTGGAGTTTCCCGCAAGAGACTCATGTGTTGCTTTGGCTTGCAGTTGGGAATGCTGTGTTAGAAAGTGGCTGGAACTCTGTGGAGGTGGGGGAAATGTTTGGAGAAGAGCTTAATCGGAGGAAATAGTAATTGAAGGTACGCTTTTAGGAGACAAGTCTTGTATCAGGCCCCTTCGTCTGCCTTTCTCTGCTTCCTGTCCATGTAAGGTCAATTTTTTCTTTCCGTGTCCCTCCTGCCTTTATGTTCAGCCTTACGGAGGCTGCAGAAGTGTGAGTCAAAATAAGTCCTTCTTTAAAAAACTGGTCTATTTTTAATTTTGAAGATCATTTTAAAGTTTTACTGCTATTTTATGTGTGTGGGCGTTTTGCTTGCATGCATATCTATGCACCATATGTGTACCTGGTGCCCACTGAGGCCAGAAGAAGGTATCAGATCTCAGAGACCGGAATTGTGCTGCCACGTGTGTACTGGGAATTGTACTCTCGTCTTCTAGAAGAGCAGTGCTCTTAACTGCTGAGCCAACTCTCCAGTCCCTTACTTTTAATTTTTAATTATGTGTGTATGTGTGTATCTGTGTGTGGAGGAGATGTGCACAGGTTAGTGCATGTGCCTTTGGATTCCAGAAGGAAGCATGAAGTTCCTGGAACTAAAGTTGTAGGTGCTTGTGAGCGGCCAACTTGAGGAACTGGGAATTGAACTTGAGTTCTTTGAATACAATTCAGAATGAGCACATAGCCAGACAGAACACTGAATCAATTGAAGTTCCAGCTATGTTTTCACTTTTTTTTTTAGCTGGCTGTGGTCGCAACTTTTTTTTTTTTTTGGTTTTTCGAGACAGGGTTTCTCTGTGTAGCCCTGGCTGTCCTGGACTCGAACTTGAGTTCTTTGGAAGAACAGTACACAATCTTAACTGCTGATCCATCTCTCCATCCACTGTCCAACACACTGTCCTTCTTTTAGGTTGATTATGGTTAAGTGTTACAGGTGAGGAGGGAAAGGTAGCTTGCCAGTCAGGAGCCAAGTAGTACCACAAAGCCACACAAACCTCACACAAGAAATTATTGGGGTGAGAAAAACCCAGGAAGGTGACTGCCTCTGTTTGGGAGAGAAGCAGCAGAGAATTTAGCAGAAGACAGGGTTTATATAGGGTTTCTTTGTGGGAGTGAGGGAAATTTTTAGGGTGGTCTGGGATTGGAGGAATTATGAAGCATGATTTGGGGACAAGCTCTGGAATTGGTGGATTTTTTTTTCTTTCTTCTTTTTTTTTTTTTTTTTTTTTTTTTTGTAGAGTGGGACCTGGCCACTCTACTGCCTAGGGGAGGGGCAGGGCAAGGAGCATTACAGCCTTATAGGCCTTAGAGAAATAAGTAGAGAAGTCTGGGGGGGCGGGGCGCTGGGCCTGGACCTTGGAGCTCTTCACGGGGGGGCCTGGCCACTGAAGCACCTCAAAGGGTCAGGGATTAGGCCAGCCACTAGAGTAGAGTAATCTCGGGGGTGGAGCCTGGCTAGCAGAAGTCTCCAGATGAGGGGCCTACAAGGAGAGTCTCTGACAGTGCTGAATGGCCAACAATTATACTAAATATTTTCTAAAGATGAAAAAAAAATACCAATATATTTGCTCTATGAGAATACCCATCTGTATTTTCAGGAAAAACTCAGAGAATATAATCTTTCAAATTAAATACATTGACAACTGTCTTGATCCATCTTTTAGCCATACAGTAAGTAGTCACAGTAATCATATGGGAATGGATAATTAACAGAATCCATGTTCTGAGTTCCCTTATTAATGTCACTAGTAGAAATTTGATTTCCCTATTTCCATTAATGTGAAAGTGGAAGGTCTATGGATAAAAATAAATCTATATATTACTGAAATAGGGTTCCTGCCTTACTGAGATTTTTTTAACCCTTCTTTGACTTAAATTGGCATTATTGGGCAGAGGCTGTGGGCAGTTGTATATAATAACACATGTATGGAGATCTGAGGTCAGCTTACTGGAACTGGTTCTTTCTTGTCACCACATGGGCCCTGCCTGTACCCTTCCCTGCTGAGCTATGTCATGTCACCAGCTCAAATCTTGATATTTTAATGTGATGGGATTTATTTCATGATACATAGTTTGAGGCAGGCAGAATACCAAATTAATTTAATTCATCCCATTATACTAGTACCGTGTGTCTATCAGCGTTTGTGGGGGGGGGGCATATTGAAATTGTCTTTGATTTGCTGTCTTGCACAGAGACACGAGATGGTGTCACAAATTCTTCCCATCCCTGTACTTTGCTTCTGCTTGACAAGGTTTTGTTTTCTTTGACAGACATTCAGCAGTAAAAAGTGGTATAATTATTAATTTCCCACTTGACATTGTGAACATTTAAATGCTAAGCTAGCAGGTAAAAAATAATGTCACAATCCATTTGCATTGTATCTATCCACTGAACCTCAACCTAGCAAACCTTCTCTAGTCAGAGAGAAAACAATGGTAACACAAGTAAAATCAACTTTGTTAACAGAACTTGACCTTTCTGTAAAGTACTCGGTTTTGTCAGGGACTCCCCACCCCCCCCATGGGGATAGTTTGAAGGAAATTAGCATTCATCACCTTAGATTGCTTGTCTTAAGGGGAGAGAACCTATTTTGGCAAAACAGGCATATTGTTTCCTCACATGCTGAGTAAAAGCTAGTGGTGGGGGGAGGGGGCTGCGATAACTACCAAGTTCTTTCAGATCCAGGAAAATCTCAATCCACATTACTGCAGTGACAGATGGCAAGGGACAATTGCATCTGTAAGATGCGCTGCTGATTGATTGGCCTCAGAGAGTTACATCTCAGTTGTGTTAGCTTGAGCCCTGCTGCTACAGTCAAAAGCAATGTGTTCTAAGGTAGAGAGGAGGTCTCTTTTCCTCATCTTGATGACTCATAGCTCAGACCAAGTGAAAACATCATACTCACTGCATAACGGATTCTGCAGTAAAACATAGATGGGGGAAATTTTTTTAAATGTTTTCTTTAAATAACTAAACCCAAGCAACCATTCCTTCAATATACAACACCCCCTCCTTGTCTAGTGCTCTCCAGCGGTGTGTAGCTGGTAGTTGTCATATTGTCCAGCTTGGCTACAGAGAAACTAAAGCTTAACAGTTTACAGTACAAATGTGCACACTTACTGTCTAACCGGAATCTTATGTTCATGGAAGGATTTTAGAATGCAATGTAGTTAATGGTTTATGGCACCGTTCCTTTCTATCAACAGTTACAACTTTTCTTTTGGTGTTTGACGCAGATGGAGAGTGGTTTGTCTGAACTGCGTTGTATGGAGGATCCTTGTCTCTATTGTTTGTGCATGTCATTCATTACCTTATGACTCCAATTCCAATAGAACCATATGTAAATTTGGTCCTAAGACAATAAAAGACAACTTTACAGAGGATAGTAATCAAACCTGCTGTTTTGATCTTTCAGTTAGGGATCAGAGATTCCCAAGAGCAACCAAAGTATCACTAAAGTCACTGGAGGGTCCATAAGTTTGGTGAAGATAAAGCTGTGGAGAAAGAAGTAATGGTCTCTTAATCTCTGAGACATTCAACAGGACAAAGAGTCCTCAGATTTCCTCAGGGACTGATCCAGTTACAGTCAAAATTCAGTTTTTAGACTTGGTGAAAATTGAAACTATGGTTCTTGAAATGTTCAAGGAGAGAAATCTTATTTGGGGAAATAATATTGATAGAATTAATAGATACAGGCTTAAGGTATGTTAGGAAGAAAAAAATGCAAAGTTTCAACTCTTGTCTATCTCATCTGAAAGGGGGTGATTGATAAGGTAGTAGAAATTTAACTGAGTACATAATCTTTTTGGGATGCCAATGTTCATAGGAATATGATAGTGATATTATATGCAGTTAGTAGCTTTCTGGGAAGCTAAAATACTACATGCCATGTTTGAATCTGTAAAGAGAAAGTAAAGAGCCGAGATATGATTCTAGGTGAAGGAGTGTCATGCATGACTTCCTGCTGTGGTCCATATAAAAAGAAAGCTTGGAGGTAAGGTAGTGAGAATGCAGCCTTGAACCAGAGAGACAAAGTAGTGTTAGAAAGCTAGTAAAGAAGAAGAAGAAAAAGAGGAAGAAAGGAGAGTAGATCAGACACTCAAGCACGTGTATAATTAACTTTTTTATGCATTTTGTTTGCGGTAAGTAAACACAGTATGAAAAACACTACCTTCACCATTTAAATATTTTTATTTGACATGCATCAGATTTGCCTACATATATGTATGTGCACCATGTGTGTTTACTCATCTGTGGTGGCCAAAAGCGGGTGAGAGATTCTCTGAAATTAGAGTTACAACCTGTTGAGAGTCACCGTGAAGGTGCTGAGAGCTGAACCTGGGTCCTCACAAGTGCTCATAGCTGCTAAGCCCATCGACCCCGTATCTTAGACTGTTTTTCAGCATACCATTCAGTGGTATCAAATACATTCATACTGTGATACAGACCTCAACATAATCGTCTCTGAAGCTCTTTATCAAAGCTTTACACTATATGGATAATTGTGCAGCATTTATCCATTTGGGACTATGTTATTTTGTTTGGCATAATGTCCTCAAATTTTATTCATATTTTCATATGACAATTGAGTCACATATTTAATCAAAACATAGAAAAGAAGTGGAAAGGAGATGACAGGAGAATAAAACTAAGTGAACAGTTATGAGAGCCAGGAGTAGTGGTATAGCCTGTAATGTAAGAACTTGGGATGGCTAAGGCAGGAGGAGCACCTGTTCAAGGCCAGCCTGGGCTACATGGTGAGATCATATCTCCAGCACAGATACACACACACACACACACACACACACACACACACACACGACCTTGGCAGGGTCCTAGAGTTCTCCAACGCTGTTCTAGAGAATAAAGAATTGTGTTTCCTGCCCAAGCCCTTACTGCTCTCACTGCTGGAGTGACTGCACTGGGCAAAATGAATAATCTCCACCACTGTCCTCAACTGGCAACTTCCCAAACACCGGTTTCTGGTTTCTTTCCATTGATACATTAGCTTTAGTGCACACACCTGTCACAAATTGAAGGGTCCGTAAAATATAAGAAATGATTGAGATTGTAGATTGTAGAGATAAACTATTTCACAAGCCCAAGGGGATAATTTACTTTTCATCTGTTCTTTCTTGCTCAAGATAAAGAACCTTCAACAAATGGTATATAAAAGAAAACAGAGCAAACAGAAGAAGGAAAATTTGCAGTTTATTAACTGAAGCATGAAAGTACAGAAAACAAGCAGGGCTCAACTTACTTGGAAAAATAAGTTTAAACCTATTGAATTAAAAACATGGTATTGCACTAATCTAATGAGTTTTAAGGCAAATGAGGCATGAAAGATTGCCAAAATATAAAGTTGGTAAAATATCCAAATTACTGTTTAATGCCACTATATGTTTTATTTTATTGGGAGGTGGTAAAGAATAGATTATTCCTAAATCTGCATCACTAACAAAATAAGTGAACTTCTTTTTACAAGAAATTAATTACTCCGAGTCATATTACTAGTGGTAGATCAAAAGTAACTGAAACTCCAACAAAAGACACACATCTGCATAATTATTTAGAAAGCATTAACAACATAGAATATGTTTTTAACTCAGTCATTTGTTCCTTAAGAATTCAGGATAGTGGGGCTGGGTAGATTGTCTCAGTAGCTAGAGTGTTACCAAGTACAAATATGAGGAGCCGAGTTTGAATCTTTAGCACCTATATAAAAAGTTTAAAAAAAAATGGCCATGAGAGCAAGTTAGTGTGTAACACTAGTGCTAGCTGGGTGGTGATGGAGACATTAGGATTGGTTGGATTTCCTGGCTGTCCGCCTATCTCCAAATTCATTGAGTGACCTTGTGTCAAAGGACTAAGGTTAAAAGTGATACAGCCGGGCATCTGAAATCCTTCTCTGGTCTTGGCACATGCATACACCAGCATGCACAGCTGCTTACACATCCCCAGCTGCACATACACATGCACACATCCACACTCACCTGCATGCAAATGGAAATAATGAAAATAAAAATAATAGAAAAAAATTGAAGATAACGGTGAAAGGGCCATGAAGTATGGTGGCACACGAAGATGTTTGCTCTTATTATGGAGAACTGAACTACGATTTTTCTGTTAAGAAACAATAGAATTATTCACAGGCATATTACCAGGACTTCTTTAGACAGTAATCATGATCATGAAAGAATCTTCATCCTAGACCCTTTCCTGGAGTTATTCTATTACGTTCTGGATATGGTTGAGTGCAGTATTCCCCATAACTGAATTAAATTAGTAAAAAGCTCTGGTTTGTTTTCAGTAGCACAAAATGGAAATGAGTTATTCTAAGAACTCTGGTTGTATTAAAGTATTGTCAAATTACTAATTAGTACCAAGTTATGTACAGTTCGGTGAGGGCTGTCAGCTCATATTTTTTATACTTAATTTTTTTATTTCTTCAAGTTACATCTCAGTCACAATCCCTTCCCTACTCCCCCTTCCTGTCCCACCCTTCCACCCTCTTCCCCCCCAACAGCTCCCCCTTTCAGTACAACAAATGGTTCCTTCTCTTATAACAGTAAATACTATACAAAACAACAGAAATAAATACGCCACATTTATGAGAGTTAAATGGCCCAGCATACATTCCCAATGTCTAGTACATACAGATTTGGCCCCTGATTTTAACATTCTATCATCTAACCATCTCCATGAGTTTAAAGTTCTATATCTGACTCAGCTTTCATACTGAAATTGCATCACAATTTTAAAAACATCTTCTTAGATCCAGAACACCCTCTTGATTCTTAAACAACTCAAATTTTAACTATGAGACTCTATCTATCTATTCTTCAACCACCTCAGAGACCTGAGAGGGATAAATATATCTGATTATGTAGGAAGTACAGGGCCTGCATCATCCAAAACTAAGAGATGACATATCAGTGGCTGCCTGGACAGTTCCTGTTTTCTTTCCATACGTTACAGCATCAATCTTCAGCCGTTTGGTCCCATTTCTCTGACAGACATTGATTGTAGAGCAGGAATTATGAAGGACTTACCTACCCTGTCTTGGCAGAGCTAGGCTGTCGACTTCCCTGCTACCAAGTTTTGTCCTTTTTGGACAGCAGTCTGTCTACAGTTGAAGCAAGGGATTTTTCATGCCAAGAGAAAGGCTTGCCACTAATTCAACCATCTCACACTGGAGATTCTTCGATGCTCATCTTCTACTTGGAGTAGAATAGGGGGTGCTGTCAGGAGCTGATATGTCTTGATATCAAAAAATCTTAATTTAAGAAAACATCTTTGAATGCCATATTCTGCAGATCTCTTGGGGTTTTTTAAAGATGCCCTATCTATCTCTTGTATTTAGATAAGCAAATGTTGCTTGTCTCTTAACAACTTGATTTCTGAGTAGCTTAGAGAATATCTGTGATAGACTGTCATAGTAGCTAACAAAATGACACGCTTGCATGACTAGGAGTTTGTGTTTCTTAACTACCCTAAATGGTTTAAGAGAGTTGGTATCAAGAGGCCAGAGCTTCACATTTCATTTTTAAGTATCACTAGGTACAATACCTTTAAGAAGCGTTACCTTTAATTTTGTATCAGTATACAAAGATCAATTCCAATGTGACCAAATATACTCCTAATTTTGTATCAATATACAAAGATCAATGCCTATGTAGCCCAATACAATCTTAATATTACGTCAATATACACGGGTCAATACCATTGTGGCCAACTATAATCTTAATTTTGTATCAATATACAAAGATCAATACCGATGTAGTCCAATACAATCTTAATTTTGCACAATATACAATGGTCAATACCACTTTATCCAAATATAATACTAATTTTGTATCAACATACAAAGGTATAAGGGCTTATTCAATAATCTGTCCCTTCTTCTTGGTCCTTCCCATACTATGTCTAGGTCCCATTTTTCTCAAGTCTGAGCACTCCTACATAGGAGAGAAAGAAGGATACAGAAAAGAAAAAGAAGGAAGTCCCTGGGTCTAACCTCCAAAACCCATTTAACAAGACCATTTAACAGCTTGTAGTCTCTTCCCCTAAATAACAAAGTTTTCTGTTATCCATCAAATAACCAAAAGAGGGGGTGGGGGGGGAGAAACACCCTCTGGGCATGGGATGTCGCTCTCTTAAAATGACTTCCTGCTGGTTTGGGTCGTAGTAAACCTGTTTGGGCCCGAACCAGAATGGAAAAATGGTTAAAAATGTTAGTACAATCCTTTTATGTTCAATCCTATTGTGCTCAGCTGTTAGATGTCCTAAATAGTTTGTAGACAGAAGCTGATCTTCCAGGCTTTACTGAAGTTCTGACTGGTGCAATGTGTGTTGCTGAATGATCTTAGTGATTTTGAGTTGTTGTGGTTGTAGACTTTTGATGGAAACAGCTATTGAGGGAGTCTGCAAGGCTGAATCATCTGGGCCACTCGTCTTCTTTGGTGTCTGGTTCTGTTTTCTGTTGAGGTTTCCGTTGTCCAGTTGTCCCTGGATTCCTTGAATGGATGCTTTAAATCTCCTGGAAAGATAAGAACAGAGCCCTGCCCTAATCCTAACTCTGGGACAATTACCCTTTTTTTTGGGGGGGGGGGGTTAGGTAATATTTCTCCTGAAGCAAATTTGTTTTTTTGACAATATATAAAGTATTATCTTTCAATCTGGATTAAAGAAGAAATTATTTTGTTATTTTGGAGCTAAACAAGCCTTAGTGAATATATTTTGAGATCGCAAAGGACAATTTGTTTGTATTGAGTAGGCCTTTTGTAAGTAGCTTTTAAACTTAAGTCCTTCCAAATCCTATGTGTCTGTCTCTGCATTCTAATTATTGGGATCAAAGACCTGTGGTTCCCATCTGAAGGGATTAAAGATGTGCTCCACACTCCTGGATCAAAGTTTTTCTCGATTTAGAGTTTGTTTTGTATCAGGTTGACCTTGAGCTCTGAGATCTGCCTGTTTCTGTCTCTAGTGTGTTGGGATTAAGGGTGTACTCTTCTTGAATGATGGGATTAAGGGTGTGTACCCTCACCACCCTGTTCCATGTAACTCTAGAATTTATAAGACAACTAACTCTATAGTGCTCCTCCCATCTCTGCTGAAATTAAAGGCATGGGCTAACACCACACATTTCATGTATTTTACCTTAGCTCTAAGTTTTTTCGACTCTTGGAGGTTTATAAAACCAGGTTGAATGGCTGTAACCTTTATTTTATTTACAGTGTTTTAAAATTGTTACCTGCTTTTTTTAATTATTAAATTTATTTGTTTGTTGCTTCAGGTTACATCTCTATCATATTGTCCTCTTTCCCCACTTCCCAGCCCCACCCTCCCATCCTCTACCCCCTAATCCTTCCCTCTTGTTCCTCTGTGGTGGAGTGTCCCTACATAACAGTCCCTCACCACAGTTCAGGAGGCATATGAGGGCCAAGAGCTTCTTCATACACTGGGGGCCTGCGAGGCAGTACCACCAGTGAAAGGTGTCTCCTTGTTAGGAAGGGAAAACTAAAAAAGACCAATAAACACACAAACCCACAAAAACAAAGAACAACAAAAAAAAAAAGGAAAAAGAAAAAAAAATCTATATCCATGTTCCTTTTGGTGTGTTGGTTGTAGTACAGATATCCTGTACTATATAGCTAAAATCCTACTATAAGTGAATAGATGCCATGTGCATCCTTCTGAGTCTAGGTTAGCTCACTCAGGATGAGCTTTTCTAGTTCCATCCATTTGGTTGCAAATTGCATAATTTCATTGTTTCTGATTGCTGAGTAATATTCCATTGTATAGATGTACCACAGTTTTTTAATCCATTCTTCAGTTGAGGGACATCTGGGTTGTTTCCAATTTCTAGCTATTATAAATAAGACTGCTATGAACCTAGATGAGGAGACTTCCCTATGCCTCCATGAGGAGTCCTTTGGGTGTATACCCAGAAGTGGTATGGCTGGTTCCTGAAGCAGAGCTATTCCAAGTTTTCTAAGATACCGCCATACTGACCTCCATAGTGGTTGCACAAGCCTGCACTCCCACCAGCAATGGAGGAGGGTTCCCCTTTCTCCACACCCTCGCCAGCATGCGCTGTCATTTGAGCTCTTTATCTTCAGCTCATAATTTTTAAGGTGCTTATTTGTCTGTTGGTTTGAATTTGTGTACCATCTATAATTGTTTCTACTGATTGCTTCTTCTTGTTATAACATGACAAACTTTTCTTCAGAGGTCTTATAGTGGATGTAATTTTGTATTTATTCTGCCTAGGTGAAGCAGGGCCAACCTTGCAATTTTTATTTCACCTCCTGTGTATTGGCAGATCATTTAGTTCCAATGGCTGTAAATGATTCTTCACACTCACAGCGATGTGCTTATCAGTGAGCAAGCAGGTTACCAGTGAGCACTTGCTTGTGTCACCTTGGGCTGATTTAAATGCCTTTAGTGCTCTGACATCATAATGACAGGAGGCCCATCAGGAAAGAGAGCTAACTCAGCAAGAAGGAGAGAATTCTGTGTTTCTGTTTCTAGCAGGACTGAGGAGTTATTTGTTTTATCTCTACATAACCATATGTCAGAAGGCCCAACTAGAAACTCCCTGCCTTTATGATTATCCCTCACTCCTCTTGCCCCTGGTATCTGATTCCCTGACTTTTTTATATCTATGCCCTTGGTTTTATCCTTATACCACAACTGGGGCCCTTGTCTCCAATATCGTGCCCTACTGTGCCTTGTACCTTGGGCTTCTTTCAAGTGAAACACTTTGCTGACTGTTCTTACTTCTTTTTCTTTTTCTTACTTCTCACTTCTTTTTCTTTCTTCTTTTTTAGTGTATTAGTCACTCTCCTATTGCTCTGGTAAAACACTGCAACAAAGGCAACATACAGAAGAAAGAGTTTATTTAGGCTCACACTTCCAGAGGTTAGGGTCCATGGTGGTGGGGTCGAAGGCATGATGGCAGGTACAGGAAACTGCTCCGAGCTCACTTCTTGACCAGTGACTGCAGAACACAGAGAGAGCAATGGAAATGCTGAGAGTCTTGAAGCTCTCAGAACCTTTCTCCAGTGACATGCTTTCTCCCACAAGGCTTCATTCTTAAGCTTCCTAAGCATCATCATCAACTGGGGCTCAAATATTCAAATGCCTGAGACTATGAGGGATGTCTCCCTCAAACCATCACACCCAGCCACTCGCATAATACCATTATACCTAGTGAGTTGGCCTTTAAACGATTTGGTGAATTGAAATTTCTACTGCTGACTACCAGCAAGTTATAATACAGTTAGCATCTAAACAAAAATGTATCAGGACTGAAATAGAATTTGCCTGCAATTCTTCAATTTCTGCTTGTGCTTTTATGGTACTAGAACACATAATATAATTTGCCACTGAGTCTCTGTGACAAACAGAAAGCAGATGAAACTTCACAAAGTCAAGAGTCCCTGTCTACACTATACTGTCTTTAAGGACATTAAGGACACACTGCTTTGGAGTTTGCTGACGAGCATGGACATCATGAACCCCATGTGGAAATAAGCCTGTGTATTTAGCTGGTAAACTTCACAGCTATATTTACTGATACTGTTTTGTGTGGTTTTGATTGAGAATCTACTAGTAGAAGGCTTCATTAGGCAGTGTTTCCTAGTTGGTATGAGCATGCATGTCTGTTTTCAGAACACAGCATGGGGAAGGTTGCTCTGCCAAGTAGCTCACTGAGCTTATAATTCTGTCTCCTGTACAATAAAATCGAAGCCCTGCCTTCTTGATCTCTAATTGGCTGAACTGTTGAATAGCCAGATATAAATGCCATATCAAACACCCTTGAGAGTCTAATCAATATCAAAATGCATCACCGAGCTTGTCCAAGTCTCCCTGCTGTAATTCAAAATTTCTATTCTATTTCATAAAATGACTTCACTCAAATTAATGATGCCATACATCACCAGAGAAAGACATACATTGTCTGATTTATTGTCATATTGTATATTTTCCAACTGTTAGGGGGAGATGTACAGATTGGGGACTTTTATCAGACTTTTTTTATGCCTGTTAGTGCTCCTTGTCATTGCAAATGCTATTCACTGGGTCACTAATGGTATAATTCCAGGTTCTTGGCAGAAATTTGGTGTGAACAGTACAGGGAGAGAAAAAGAGGGGAGTCACAGGCTCCCATAAAGAGAACAAACCAGGAAGGATAGGAATACAACTGGAAGTAGGCTGTGATTGTAGCAAAGTCTGTGGCTGGCTGCCTCTGGTCTATGCTTTCAGACTCTTTGCTGCAGTCTTTCTGATACACCTCTCCTTACTCCACGCCATTTTGTATGTGGCTGCCAACAGCTTATTACCTGACATTTTTCTCACTTTGCCACCAGAGCCCCAATGAACCCATAGAAAATCATGAAAAAGGATGATGACTGGTTCAACTTGGATCACTTGCCAGCTGGATGGACCACTGGAGTCCCAAGATGTCCCAAGGCCATTCAGAAGATGTCTGCTTTGAGTGGGAGCATCCCAGAGTGGATTGGGAGAGAAGAAGAGCTGGAAGTACATTGTAGATTAAAGATGCTAGTTTCCCAAGAAGCAGGGAATGTAGCCTGTTCTTATGGTAATAACCTCCTCTTTGAGTGTCTTCTCTTTTCTTCTGGCTAACTTTAGTTCATTTCTACACCTCTCCATGGGGTTTGACTCCTAGAAACTTTCTCTGCAGCCACTTAACCCTCAGCCCAAGCTATGTTCGAGTTTGAGAGGTTTCCGTGAGGGAAGGAGAGAGAAAGGATTCAGGCAAGGTAAACAGAGCAACAATGGCTGCTTACATGTTAGCATACTTGTGATTAACAATGCTTTGGGGAGTCCCTCCCTGGTGTGAGCATGTGTTAAACAGGGAATATCTGTCCTTTAACCTTGCCACTTGCTAGGGAATAAGTTTACCAGGGTGATCTGCGTGTGTCTACAATGATTCCTTAAATCTCTTCCAGTCCAGTGAATCTGGTAATTGTCCTTGTGTCTAATGTCCTACCAATCATGACATTCAAGCTCAGTTCCAAATTAGTCAGTTCTCTCCCCTTCTGGGAGAGGGAAGAGGAGAATAGAAGGAGAGGTGTTATTTCTGTGTCATTTTTGTCTGATCATTGCCAGTGTGCATCTTCCTGTAATTTCATTGAAATTCCGAGCAGTACAATTCTGCTGCCACTGAAATTCTGTTACCCTTGTCTAATATCTGTGGGTGGACTAGACTTGTATAATTATAATAGATTAGAGATGGAGTTATGAATTTCATTTGATATGATTTATCTTAAATTAACATACAAATCAGATGATTTTTATATTTTATTTGTACTAATGTCTTTAGCAGGGTGACATTGATGAGTACTTCATAAATCTTCAGGATGTTAGAGGCATCTGGCAGTCTGAATCAATACCTTGGTGGTGATAATGACTATGGTGGTGATTATGCTGACACATGGGGTCAAACCCAGAACCTCACACATGCTAGGCAAGTGCTCTACACAGCAGCTATAAGCCCAATACAAAACACCTCTTGTCAGAGATGAGAAACTAGAAGCCAAAACTGGCAAGATTTAGGTCAGAAAAGCAAAAAAATCTTTGCTCCCTGTAGACCACAGAAGTTTTGAGTTTCTACCAATGCCACTTAAATATTAAATCAAGGGGTAACTAATAAACTGTATGTTATAAATTTATTTTATAAGAATGAGGAAGTATAAGTTACTGTGTTCTAAGCTTACAGCATTAAATATGAACCGAAAAATTTAAAGAAGCTATAGCCTTACAATTTTCTCTCTTGAAATTCCTCTATTATACAGTTTTAAATTTGTTTCTCTTGTGTTCTCCCCCCCCTTTTCATTTTCCCCTAATCTCATTTTTCTTCTATGATATCCATTGCTTGGAATTAAACATGTCTCTTCAAGAAAAATATAGTTGAATTGGTTAAAACAGTTTCATGTAGCAAGATGTGTCAAAGACGGATAGAAGCCAGAAAGCCTGACATAGAAGCATCTCTCATTATTAATTTCAAGTCTCTTATGGATTTATTTGACAACAGTGCTTACATTTGCATATATGTTTAAAGATGGTGAAGCACTCCCATACATATATGATTTTAATGGGTTATTAGATTTAAAAAAAAACACTAAGTTAAATTTGAATTTTAGTCATAAAGCAAATAATTTTTTAGTATTTAAGTGTACTATAATACCTCATAAGACACACATATATATGCATACACACATAAAATTACTCATTGTTTCTAAAGACATAGTTTATTAATACTTTTATTAATTTAATACAAATGTACTTTAATATTTTGATTATATTTATTCCTCAACTACTCCAATAACTCTTCTTAGATCCTCCCCACCTCCTCCAAATTTTACGTCCTCTTTTTTGTTTTCTTTTTAAGTGATCCACCACATTCTCTTTGTGCTGTCCATATTCTCATGGGTTTGGGGCCATCTACTAGAGTAACCAGAGGCCACACCCTTTTCTAGAAGCCATAAATATCTCCTCAGTTAAGGCTCATAATCTCCTTGCCTCCATCCCAGAATGTTGACTAGCTTGATCTTGTGAGGATAACCACAGCAACCATAAATAAGTTTGTAACCGATCTTTTAAATTATTATTTAACCCTTATTTATTTATTACTAAATTCACTTATAACAAACACCAACAATTTCTTAACTATTAATCCTATAAATTCCTACAACCCCTTTAACCTATCCACTAAACCTATTGATAATTATAACAACTACTTTCATAACCTTTTAGAATGATACAGTCTCTGGGGCAGGTCCTCAATTGTCAGGAACACAGTCTTTGTTGTAGATTCTTTAACGCACTTAGTCCTTTTTCTGGATCTCTCAGATGCAGGTTCGTTAGGGTAAGTTGGTTATTGCAGTCTCACCTTAAATAAGGCTTCATGCTTTCTTCTCTGTGGGAGACCCCAGCCGTCTGCAGGCCAACTTCTTTTGAATCAGGAACTCAGCTGCTCTGCCTCAGTCCTTAAAGCCAAGCACAGTTTCCCCTAGGCCACTGATCGGACAGATTAAACCCCTCCAGGCAAAAGCTGAGCCACAGGGTCCAGTCCTTGGCCTTTTGGTGTCTTGCTCAGGCTTTCTTTGCTCACCGGCTTCTTTCTGCTTCAGGGAGAGAGCTGGCCATCAATGGCCAGCCCTTTTTTTCAGCAGGACTCTTGGAGCTCTCTAGCATCAGGGGCCTCTTCTTTCTCTGGGCTCCATGCACTGTCCTTAAATAGGAGGAACTCTGTTTCAGCTAAATTTGGGCTCCGCCCACTTAGCAGCTGAAAACAATGTCAGGCGAGATACTTTGTTTCTTCAAGTCTATTGAGTCTTTCCTGTTTTTCCTGACTTCAACCTTGTTTTTCAGTCTATTGAGTCTTTCCTGTTTTTCCTGACTTCAACCTTGTTTTTCAGTCTATTAAGTCTTTCCTGACTTCATGCTGATAATGCTCTTCATGTCCCAAATTAAGAGACAGTATCAGAAACCCCTATATATTTTCTAAATCTAATTTATCTAACCCCTACTTATCCCCCTTCTAGTAAAATAAAAAATAATCTACATAATATCTACATATACAATGTAAATAAATTGTCTATGTACAATACACAAACTAACTTTAAATTTTTATCAATATACATTAAAGCAAGTGTTAAAATAACCTTAAACTTCTCACAATACATAGTTGTATTTATTTCTTTTGACAAAAGACATTAAAGCAAACAAAACATTTTAAATTCTTATCAATAAACTTACTTTCTATTACAGACGAAACATTTTTAAACTTGCATCAGTAAACAGAATCTTAAATTTCTACCAATATAACAAAATAATCTTAAGCTTTTAATAATAAAAGAGACAAAAAATAGAATGAGGGAAAAAAGAAAATCCTCAAATCCAATTTACAACACATAACATATATCCATTCATCCCAGACGACAACAAACAATCACAACACATAACATAACACACACAAAAAACTTCCAACCCATCTTTTGGGAATGGAGTGTAAATATTTTCGGGTACCCTTCAAAAACTGAGATATTGGCCAATTCCTGGGAAAGTTACCTATAGCTTATATTGTCCAGTCTCTGTAAGATCGATCATTTTTTGGACTAGCGCTTTTAAAAATGATTTGCATGCAAAGTTTTTAAGAAAACAGTGATTGAAGCAGCATGTTAGGTTGAATCTTCTGGCCCATTTGTCTTGTTGTTATTGTAATTCAGTCCTTGGCTCTGAAAATAAATTTTTGCTCTAAATTTGAGCAAATGGAAGGCATAGAACAACTTTGTAAGTCCATTTTAAGGCATAAACTCTGTCCATCCTGGATAAAAGATTGGAATATCATTAACACCATAAACTCTGTCCATCCTGGATAAAAGATTGGAATATCATGAACACCATAAATATTCTTACCATGCGAAGACATTCATATTTCAGCTAATGAGAGG
>CAJQZJ010010411.1:403727-433466 GCA_907164525.1 Lophiomys imhausi
GAAATAAATCTGTCCTCTCTTCAGTTGATAAAGGGAGGCATTGTGGTGCCAAGAATGAAAAACATATCAAGTGAGGATTACGTTGAAGGCTAGGAAATACAATATTCAATTACCAGCATCTGTTGCAGGCCTTCTTGATGCTTCATATTACTGTGGCTGAAACCAAGAGGGTAAGAAAGGGAGAGGGAGCTTGAGAGGGAAGGGGAGAAGGAAAGAGGAGCAGGGGAAGGACCTCAACCTCATTTCTACATCAGTGACATTAATCCATCCATGAAGCCAGGCCCCTCATGACCCATGCACCCATTTAGTCTTCCATCTTTTTCAGTATTGTCACACTGGACACAAAATTTTCAGTGTATGAACGCCAGGGGTGGGACACAGAAATCATTGCATGAGGTGAACTGTGCTTACAGAAGATGAGATGAGTTGAATTGCAGAAGAAGGAAGTGAACTGTGCCTACTTATGGAAGATGAGGTGGATCATGCTTATGGAAGATGAGGTGGACTGCACAGCATTAAACAGCATGCACAGAACACAAAACAATGACATCTACTGAAGATAAGGGACCTGTATGACTGTGTAACAACTTCTGCACAAGAAGTGACTTGTGTGACAGAAGATAAGGTAAGCCACCCCTACGGAAGATGAAGTGCACCATATTTACTGGTGAGGCCCACTTGAAAGGAAAAAAAAAAAAACAGAATTTATGAACGTCAGAACAAGACCAGTGTTTATTTAGCTCCATATCTTGGGCCACACATACAATGAGAAAGCTCCTTAAAAAGATTTGGAAAAAGCAAAAAGAACTTGGGAAACATTATAAAGTATATTAGCAAATTACAAATTTTGAAACATTTGGAAGCAATACAACTTTGTTTATTTTGTTTTTCCTTTTAGTGTTTTATGTAGGTATGACCCACACACCTGGTTTGTACTATCTTCAGTAAAAGCTTCAACTCCATGTGAACATCATATATTCAAACACATATACCCACATGCACACCCACATGCACACAAATACTCTCATACATACGTGCATGCACACGCACACACATACACATAACGCCCCCCCCACTCATATGGTTTTCATATGGTTTTATTTCCCCTTTGATGTTAAGAAGCAGGACTGCTGTTCTAAAGGAAATATATATTTAAAATCATTGTGTGGATTGAATCTGAAACTACTGTGAATGGTCTTGTGGTAAAAGCCATGGTTGCCAGATGTGGGTGCCCATGGGAGGTAGAAGGTTCAAGAAGTCAGTGCTACCTTTGAAAGAAGCATGCCATTGTGGGGTAAATCTTTGAGGTATATTTTGAGGTACTGGTAACCCTTTCTGTCTCTATCTGGATTTCTGGCTTCTATGAGGAAGGTATATGCTGCTCTACTGTGTGACTCCCACCTCGATGTTTCTCCTCACCATAAGCCTAAAAGTGATGGAAACTGCCAACTATGCAACAACACCCCTGAAAACCTTTCATCTCTTTTAAGTTATTTTGTTTATTTTGTCACAGTGCTGGAAAGGTGACTATTACAGACGTACACAATGACAAGTGACTCCTGTGAAAACTTCTATCAATCTAATTGCTGTCTAACAACAGTACATTATGTTTGAATATTTACCAGCATAAGAAAACAGAATGATGGATGAATTTTATGTCTTTGACTAGTGATGAATTTGAATATTGCTTTGCTTGTCAGTAGGCTCTGTTTCTTTATTTGTTTTGATTGTGATTTCTAACACATATTCTTTCATCATTTTTCTATTGCTGGGTTTGCAATTCCCTTATTGATTTGTAAAAGCTATTATTATATTAAAAATATTAATCCTCTGTCCATTATACGTGCCCAAAATGTTTTTGCTAGTTTTCCATTTTCCTGTAACTTTGTTCATTGTTATTCTTACCGTTTTGTGGAATATATTCTTCTTTTCTTTATGATTTTGATGGTTTAGTTTAAATTATATGGAAACCTGGGTTTATAACTATAGAAATATTGAGCTAAAATTTCCTCTAGTTCTTTTATCTCTTATATCTAACATCCACTTAGGGACCAAGTGGACAGATGGAAGCAGATCAGATATATCATTTAACTTAACAACGGATTAAAAGAAAAATATCATAGTAACAATGCTTCTACATATCTTTGTACTCATTTTGGATTTAGCAAGACAAAAGAAGCATGTTTAGTGGCATTTTCAATTTAATTGCCAAACGTATTGTTCAAGATTGGTGGCAGATTTTCCTAAGGACATGTGAACATTTTTATTGTCTAGTCTGTGGAGCAGCAATTGTAATCGCGAGTTCATCATGCATTTGACTTTCTCAAATGATTTCAGTTTCCTCGATGGGATGGTCCACAACACGAATACTTTGTACAGCTCTGTTGGGGGTGCCAGAAAGCAACATTCTGTTAGCCAGAACTCCTCTACTGTGTACATGACAAGAATTAGCTCCTCAGTGAGAGGAGAAGAATATACATCTGTTGCTTTGGCTTGCCTACCATAACCACCTCTCTCACTGCCATAGGAACCAATCTTTCCAGTAATATGTCTCCTCAACGTCTGATTGTGCTGTGGGAACAATGGGGAGCCAAGGCATGAAGTAGATTTATAACTGGAATGCTCAGTGAGATCTTATGTTTCTTCATGTTTCTCCTATGAGTATTAGTGATTGTGTAATCCCAATCAGATAAACTGTCTCTAAAATGTGAATCATTGGCACTTCAGGGAAAGAAAAGGGAGGCAACATATTCCTTGAGTTGATAAACTGTGGTGAAGTTGGAATCTATGAAATGAGGTCTTTGCTCTATACAAGAAATTGAAGTCAACACACAAAGGTGCAGAGAGAGGAAGAGCTGGAAGCCAAGTGTAGTTAAGCTGGAACTCAGAACTAAACTCTCACTTCTAGATACCAATGAATTAGCACCTCCCTTTTAGGGTACACTGAATTACTGTACGATTTTGTTACTTTCAACTGAGATATTATGGATTAATGCCTTCATATGGTCACGACACTGCAAATGCTAAATTATTGTTGCACAGAGATTGACTGCTAGATTTTAAAGTTGATATTAATCTGGAAACAGGTTTAGAATGTGAATGAATATAACATTGAGGAATGAGACAATTCTTCCTAATAGAAGAGCCCTGAAAATTATTTTCAGATTTGTCATTGACTGATTGTTTGGCTCTCCTTTGAAATGGCTGCATTGTTAAAAAAAAAAATACTATGGGAAGGTTGCTTGAAGACATTGATAAGCAATAATAGATTGTTCTTCCCTTGTACCCTCACAGAAATAGTGACTTTTCAATTTGCATATCATAAAGCAGAAGTGTTTTGATAAGGACTAATTAGATTACTTTAAGTGACTGAAATTCTGTTGAAAATTCAGCCCTGTAATAGATGGTATTATTGCATATTTTTAATGAGTGTTTAGAGGGGGTTTGGTATTGCTTTATATAAAGGCTGACTCACTATCGCAATGCTGTTCTAGGGCACATAAAACAGATGTAAATCTTTACTGTGTTGCTCATTTTTGATTTTAGAATAATTTGTATTAACCAAACAATAGACATTTAAATCTAAGCACAGTGATGTCACCATTTAAAAATAGTTGACGTTGCTTTCAAAAGAAAAATCCTTTCCGTGTTATTTCTTTTTAACATAATAGAATGCTTACATTGCTTTTCAAAAGACATGAAAGGACTTAAGTAATTAAGTGGCTTTTGTTCTCTCTCTCTCCTCTCTATGTCTCTCTCTTTCTAACACACACACACATACACACATACACATGTGTGAGCACATACACACACTTCAAAATGGATTTGCTGTGATGTATGATTATTTTCAGTTTTATTCTCTTTTGGTTTTGTGTCCTTTTTAATCATATCACAAACCCACTTCTTTTCTAAAGTATATCCATTATTATAGAACACTGTTTCAAAATGTAAACTAGTAGGCAAGAAGATGACTTTAACCACTGATTTGCTTTTTCCTAGGGTTTCAAGTGAAAGAAAAAAATGATTTCAGTGAAAATTCACATTCCACTTATCACATTCCTGTAAAAAGAAATATAGCTAATTAAGTTATTTAGTCAGTACTTAGATTATATTTAATTGGTTTGGCGGTTGCTAATCTTTAAGCAGCCATTATAAATGAGCACACAGACACCACATGGATTTTCACAAGCCTAGGCCTGGATGGAACAATCTTGGCCCATCTAAGCTAGCTCTTAATTCTATTACCCAAATATGACTCCAGATATACATATGTCCCCTTGGACAGCCATTCTCCATGCTAGGCCCATGTTCCTGGCCAAATGGAATGAGGTTCTTTTCTCTAACCCATGGCATGTGTCTTCTTCTTCCTGCTCCTGGCTGGAATGTTGAATCCTCTGTCTAAAGCACAGAATTCCTGTTAGGAAATCCCACCTTTCTCTGTCTTTGTCCAATCTCAGGCCTCAGCATTTTATTTAACCAATCAGAGTCAAGGTAAGTAACAGACAGCAAGCAGGACCAATTAACATTTAGAATGCTTATCACTATCCCAACACATTCCCTTCCTAGAGTCAGGAGTGAAAGATGATAAGACACAAGTGTACAAACAATTAATATGGGTATGATTTACCATCTAAAAAAAATTGATGCCCTGAGTTTGATCCTAGGACTCACAGAGTGGAAGGAGAGAATCTACTTTGATAAGTTGTTCCCTGACCTCCATGTGAATTCTGTGGCACATGCAACCCCCAAGCCTAAATAAGTTAATAAAATGAAAGGGTTTTTGAAAAACTTTTGAGGCATATTACATAAAACTTTTAGTAGAACTGTGTCATAGTTAGGATTTCTATTGCTGTGGTAAAATACCATTAAATTGTGGAAAAAAGGCTTATTTCAGGTTATAATTTATATTTTCGTTTTCCAGAGAAGTCAAGAGAAAGAACCTGGAGGCAGGAACTGGAGCAGAGGCCATGGAGTGTCGCGTCCCCCTCGACCAGCAAGGACGACACAACTCGCAAAAGCTCTTCTCCAGCAGTTTATTCAGGTCCCTTGAAAACAGTCTTCCGAATGCCTGGGCAGACCCAACCCACAGGCTAAATACTATATGAACCGCCAATCAAGTAAAGCCACGTGGTGCTATCTTAGAAGCCCACGTATGCGGAAGCAAGCCAGATCAGCGGTCTTAGCCAAATATGGACATGTTTACCACTGAGAGCGCTCACCGTCAGGCTGGTGGAAAGCGGAAACTGGCACCATCTTTAGGGTGTGGCACGTCGCAGCTCTCTACAGTTCCTCCTTTTTTATTTTTTCTAAAGTAGATAGAAGTCCCTGGAAAGGCTTCGTAATCCCCATATCTGGGGATCTCACGGCGGGCCTGGGGCGATGCTCAAACTCTTACCCATCTCTGGGTCAGCCTCCCCACTCGGGGCTGCCCTGTCTTAGGTGGCCGAGACTTACCCGTCAACTCCGTCATTGACTTGCCATACCCTAATATCCGTGGAACGAATACCTCAGTGGGCAGGGACTATGCTCAGTGAAGATTTAAGGCTTCATGGCAGCGAGCCATGCCTGAGGGGACTGGCCCGCCTCAATGGCGACAAGGGCCTATATAATCATGGCTGCATTACGCTTTTGTGTGGCTCTCATTTTGTAGATGCACCATAGGCAAACCAGAGAGGCTAGTATCATCAGTATCGCCAAAGAGCCTACGCCCGCCCACTCCTTAAGATGATCGATAGCCATCTGTATCCAGGAAGTCAAACCAGTAGCCAGGCTCAAATCCACCCGAGTGGAGTTGATGTGGACAATTGTCGCTCTCAGCTCTCTCATCAAATTTTCAAATTCAGCCGACCAATCCTGTAAGAGGAACTTCAACAATTATCTAGACAGATTAGCAGCTTTTGTAAAATTTTGATACTGCACCGAAGTAACACAAAAACCTTGCATTTTCCACTCACACCCCAATTATGCTAGTTGCCAAAGAGAATCAATCTGTTCTTGTATTAAATCTATGCGTTGATTAACTATCATAAGGCCTCCTTTGAGATGAGAATTCATAGAGGTCTGGGTATCCAATGCCTGTGCTACAGTGGCTGAGATGTTATTCAGGGCATTGGCAGTCTGTATAGAACTAGACAAGGCAATAGCTGAGGCAGTAGCCCCCACAGAAGCAATAGTGATGGCAGTAACAATAGCTGCAGTGATGCCAAAATCTCTTTTAAACCTGAATAGCATCATGGTATTAGGGGCTTCTACAGGAACTGGTACATATCGAGGCATTCTAGCCCCCACAGCCACAGGAAAGGCTGTGGCATTCCAGCAGAGGGCATAAAAGCATATGTCCGGAGTGCATACTAACTTTTCTTGACCCAAGGATGCACTCCCATAACTTACAATCCACAGAAAAGGAGGCCAGAGACACACTGGTAAAGCTGAAAAGGTCTTATTGCGCTGAGTGAAACAAAGAATTCCAAGTACCAGAGCCAATACCGCTAGAAAGATCCAATTTGGTAGCGGACCCTAGGGAAGAATTACCTCTTTGATAAATTCCTCCCCCAAGCATAATGACAGGTCCCAAGTCCATGCAACTTCCATTTACCCCACACAAAAGCCACAAATCAAAAGGATTGGTGGCAGTCTGCTGAGGATCCCTAGTAGATATATCAAGCATTCCTGTACAAAACTTATACACTATATTACTAATCATGGGGCTAAAGGAAAAATAATCTTGTTGAACCCAAACTGCTCTGTGCTCCTGACATCCAGTCCAGGGAAAAGGTCCTTCCTCTCCTGTGGATCCTCTACAAAAAGGTGCCCAGCCTGGCTGCCTGGGGGGGTCCCGGTCAGAGACTCGTGTGGGCCACCATCCTTCAAGGCGAGAACCATTGCCTGAAAACAAACCACCACTCCTACCCCCAAACCTCAGTTGTGGTAAAAAATCTGCTGACGGCTGAGACAATTTAATGCATTCTGTATCATCTGACCTATTGAAGCTCATTAAAAAGCATAGACTACCCTTCAAGCTGACATTTCTATTACCCTCTATAGGGCTTCTCTGATCATCAAAGGGAAGGTAGGGTAAGCCTAGGCTTCTATTACTGCTAAATAAGCGTGGAAACACAGTTGCATCATGTCTGACCGGCATCGGCTTTGGGAATATTGACAGGATCCCCCATCTCGGCTCGGTCATTCCTGACATACTCACTGCTACTATCACCAGGATCCCTAGGAAGATCTTCATGACGAATCTTCCTCACAAGGCATTCAGGCACCCACACTGGATCTTGTTGATCCTGAGGAAAAACACAAACAGACCCTCTCGCCCATGTTAGCACGGGGTCAGGCCCTCGCCAAGAGCCTGTCAAAATATCCTTCCACTTCACCATGCTTTTAGGTGGACCATGGGAATCCTAATGTCTGTCCGCTGCTGAGCGGCCTTGAGCATCCAAATTGAAAAAGTTTAAAGTAAATAAGGCTAAAGACATTCTCTCCTTTGGGGTATGGCCTTGGCCTATTCCCCCTTTTCTGTTTTTGCAAACATTCTTTCAAGGTGCGATGAGCACGCTCCACAATTCCTTGTCCTTGAGGATTATATGGTAATCCGTGATTAAGCTGTAACTCCATCTGGTTGCAGAAGGAGACAAAGGACTGTGCCGTATAGGCTGGTCCATTGTCCGTTTTCAGCTGCTGGGGTTTTCCGCATGCAGCCCAGGCTTCTAAGCAATGCCCTATGACATTGCAAGCCTTTTCTCCACTCATAGGTGTAGCATGTATGATACCTGAGCAGGTATCTACAGATACATGAATATATTTTAAGGTTCCAAACTCTGAAATGTGGGTAATGTCCATTTGCCAGATTTTGAGTGTCATCAACCCTCTAGGGTTCACTCCCACACTGGGAGGATGATGATGAATCACACACTGAGGACAGTCCAAAACCACTTGTCTAGCATCTGCTCTAGACAAATGGAATTTCTGCTGTAGAGTTTTTGCATTTACATGAAATAATTGGTGAAACTGTCTGGCTTGGTCCAGGAATGAGCTCCAAAAAATGCATTCCATCCTAGTCCATTGATCAACTTTATCATTACCCTCACTTAATGGTCCAGGTAATCCTGTATGTGCTCTGATATGTTGAATATAAAAACACCTTTTTCTCTGCCAGATTAAAACTTGTAACTCTTGTAATAAGGCACATACAGTACTACTATTTTTTAATAGGACCTGCTAATTCTAATACTTTCACTCTGTTGACCACATAGACTGAATCTGAGATCAAATTGAATGCAAATTGACATCTTTTAAACACCTCAATTACTATTTTTAACTCTACTATTTGGGGGGAGCCCGGTTGAAATTGACATAGCACGGGCTCTTGTCTTTCTATCAAATAGGCTCCACAGCCTGTCTTTGAGCCATCAGTAAACACATTTGGTGACCCTTGAAGTGGTACTGCTGAAGTAACGTTAGGGAATATCACTGGGTGTTCCTTAAAAAAATGATAGCAATGGATGCTTAGTATAATGGTTATCAATCACTCCTTCAAAGCTACATTGCAATATTCCCCAGTCATCTGCAGTGCCACACAAAATCTTAATTTGATGACTGGAATAGGGCACTATTATACTGGCAGGAGCAACTCCAAAAGACTGCAAACATTGTTGGATACCATTCAAGGCTAAAGCAGCAACTGCAGTGGGATAATGTTCTATGGATTTTTTAGGAGAAATCTTTGAATAGGTCCATAATAATGGTCCGTCCTGCCATAACAATCCTGTAGGTTGACCATAGGTGGCAAATATGTACAATGCAATGGGATGTCCTTCCTGCCATCTCTTTAGGAAGGCACTCTGTAACCTTTCTTCCACTTTACATAAAGCTTTTCTTGCTTCTTCTGTAAATTGCCTAGGAGAAGTAAGTGCTGAATCACCTTTCAAAATATCATACAGGGGTCTTATTTCATAATTTGGTAGTTTCAAATAGCCTCTTACCCAATTGATATCTCCTAACAACCTTTGAAAATCATTTAGAGTCTTTAAATTATCTTTTCTTATCTCAATCTTTTGAGGTATTATCTTTTCAGGTCCAATCTTCGCTCCTAAATAATCAACGACATTTTCCTTTTGAACCTTATCAGGAGCTATAAACAACCTTTTCTTTTTTAATAATTGAACTAATTCTTCATAGGCCCGATCTAATATTTGTTCACTCTTAGCTGCCAGTAAGATATCATCCATATAATGAACACATCTCAAATCTGGAAAATTCTTTCTCTAGGGAGCAATGGCTTCCCCCACATACAGTTGGCACATAGTGGGGCTGTTTGCCATGCCCTGAGGTAATACTACCCATTCAAACAGCTGATCAGGTTCCTCATGGTTACAGGATGGAACAGTAAATGCAAATCTCTCACTATCTTTGGCACACAAAGGGATGGAGAAAAAACAATCCCTTATATCTATAACTATAATGGGCCATGAGGCTGGCAAAGATGATAAAAGCAGCAAGCCGCGTTGCACTGGGCCCATGATCTGCATTTGTTGATTTATGGCACGCAGGTCATGCAACAGTCTCCATTTTCCAGATTTCTTTTTAATGACAAAGATAGGTGTATTCCAGGGAGATACAGATGGCTTTATATGCTTTAAAGACATCTGTTCATCCACCAACTCTTTAGCTGCATTCGATTTTACAGAGGAAAGTGGCCACTGAGGAACCCATACTGGGTCCTCCGTCTTCCAAGTTATGGGAATGCCCTCCTTAGTGGCCCCTAGGAAAAACCCAGGCCCTGTCTCTTTTGTCTTTGCTTCATAGATATGGGACTCTTCCGCCCCTGCAAATATTTTCCTATTCCAAAGCCTGGAGCATATCCCATATCTTGCATCATACGTTGGGCTGAATCAGAATAGTCATTACTCAATTTAAATCCCATATCCTTTAAAAGGTCTCTTCCCCAAAGGGAGATAGGGAGCTCAAGTACATATGGCTGCATTTCTCCTGAGTGGTTTTCTTGGTCCTGCCACTTTAATAATCTTGCACTCATATCTGGAGTCTTAGCATAACCCAGGCCTTGAAGTGTTCGAGAAGAGGCTTGTACGGGCCAACCTGAAGGCCAGTCTTTCTTTGCTATGATACTCCTATCAGCCCCAGTATCCAAAAGGCCCAGATTCTTTTTACCATCAACTTTTAACTCCAAGATGGGGCGTTGGTCCAAATCCAAGGAGAGAAAAGTCAGATCCGTGCCGTGGACCCAAAACCATCTTTTCCTCTCTCTCGATCCTTTGCCGCATAGCGATCATGTAAGCTCGGCAACATGATCAACTGAGCAATTCTATCTCCAGGAGAGATAGCCGTTATACCACGGGGGGAGTCTACCATGATCTTAACCAATCCTGTATAATCTGGATCTGTAACCCCAGGATGGACAATAAGTCCTCTCAAGGCTGATGATGACCTCCCTAACAGCAAACCAACTGTACCAGGTTCAAGGGGTCCTTTAAAATCTGTTTCAATTAACTGGACCCCCATTTTTGGCGTTAATATGAGTCTGGTGGTGGAGCAGAGGTCCAATCCTGCTGAGCCTGCAGTGGCTCTCCGCGGTCTCTTGGATGGAGGAGGGTTGGCCATCTCTCTTGATTCTGTTCTTTGTCCCGATTCTCTACTGCCCCATATATTTGTGGTCCCTGGGGTCATGGGCCCCGCTGTCCATTTTTTGGACGAGTGCCACCATAACCTTGAGTTAAAGGCTGGCCATGGATGTCTGTCACTGAACGGCATTCATTAGCCCAATGGTTCCCTTTTTTACATTTTGGGCATAACCCTGGCCGCCTGGGGCGTTGTACACTCCCTGTACTTTCTGTACTCCTTCCCCCTGGGCACTGTCTTTTAAAGTGTCCCATCTTGCCACACTTAAAACAAACTCCTGAACTTCCTCCACCTTTTCTGGTCAACTGTACTACTGCGGCAGCAAGACCAGCATTAGTTAACGGCCCTCCAAGTTCTCTACATACTTTCATCCAGGCTTCTAGCCCTTTACTCTTGTAAGGGGTGATAGCGGCTCTACACTCTTTGGTGCATTGCTCATAAACTAACTGTTTTATTAGTGGCATAGCAGCATCCGGGTCACCAAAAATCTTCCCTGCCGCTTCCACCAATCGTGCCACAAAGTCTGAAAAGTGTTCCATGGGGCCCTGTAGAATCTTAGTTAAGTTCCCACTCACCTCCCCTTTGTTAGGAAGGGATTTCCAAGCCTTGATAGCTGTCTGGTTTATTTGTTCATAAACCTGATTGGGATATCCTGTCTGCTGGTTGGCAAATCTCCCCTGCCCAAGCAGCATATCTCTATCCCAGGCTGGATTTCCATCTCTCTGATTAATGGCTGCTTGCTCAGTGGCATACTCAATCAAGAAAGCTTTCCAGTCTAAATATTGCCCTGGACTTAAGCAGGCGTGGACCAGGCCACTCCAATCACTTGGAGTCATACAATGTCTGCTTAATGCTTCCACTTGAGCCATTGTAAAAGAAGCGGTAGTACCATAGGTACGAACCGACTCTGCAAGGGATTTAACCACCTTAAAATCAAGCGGTTCCTCGTACCTGTTCCCTTGTGGGTCTTGGTATACCGGATAGGCAAACTGTAATTCTGTTCTTACTTGTGTCCACATCCCCGGGCAAAAAGATCTCCCTACTTTCAGGGACTGAACAGGCTGATCTATCTGAATGGCTTCTGGATATGGAGGGTGAGTTGAAGGCGCCGCGGCAACGGCTTCACTTACACTGACTGCCGCCAACGTGTCTTTCTCTTTTACCCTTTTCTTTTCCCTTTTTCTAATAGCAGTCCTCTCCAACTGTTCTATTAGAGCGTGTAGCTCCCCTTCAGAATCCGTGCCCTCTGAGTCCTCAAAATCTCTAAAATCTCTAAGATCGGGATAGAGAGGGACCTTCTTTTTGCTTCCCTTTTCACTGTCTGCCTGCTGAGATCTTTCCCCTTGCAGCAGTTCCAAGGCTGATTCTCCCTCCTTGATTGCTTTACAACATCTCTGATCTTCTAAACAACTTCTCACCATCTTCCAAATCGGTCTTACTCCATGCTTCAGAGTACCTTGCTCCCAAGCAAAATCCAAGTCCCTGCCTAATTTGTCCCAGCAGGATACCGTAAGATTCCCGGACACCACAAACCACGGAGCCACGGAATCGCATTCATTCAAAAATCTCTCTAGGGTTGACTTCTTAAGTTTCAAATTCCTAGCTAAAAGTAGCTCCTGAAGAGCCAGAAAAATTGGATGTGACTGAGACAATCCCATGATTAAAAATTTACTTTCAGTTCGCAGTTTCCCCGCGAAACTTTACCCTTTGTTCGCTATTTCCGTGAAACTTTACCCTTTGTTCACTATTTCCGCGAAACTTTACCTTTTGTTCACTATTTATCCCGGGAACTTACCAGTGCACTGCCCCTGACTGCAGGAGTTCTGAGTCTTTTCTGGTTCCCCGTACGGGCCACCACTTGTCGCTTCCCCCTCGACCAGCAAGGACGACACAACTCGCAAAAGCTCTTCTCCAGCAGTTTATTCAGGTCCCTTGAAAACAGTCTTCCGAATGCCCGGGCAGACCCAACCCAGAGGCTAAATACTATATGAACCGCCAATCAAGTAAAGCCACGTGGTGCTATCTTAGAGGCCCACGTATGCGGAAGCAAGCCAGATCAGCGGTCTTAGCCAAATATGGACTTGTTTACCACCGAGAGTGCTCACCATCGGGCTGGTGGAAGGTTGAAACTGGCGCCATCTTTAGGGCACGGCACGTCGCAGCTCTCTACAATGGAGGAATGCTTTTTACTGGCTTGCTCCTCATAGCTTGCTCAGCCTTCTTTTTTATCCACCCCAGAACCCTCTACTCTAGGGTGGCATCATCCAAATGGACTGGATCCTCCCACCTCATCAATAACATCTCATGTGAGGCTTTCCCACAAGCTAATCTCATGAGGGTATTTTTCTCAGTTGATGTTCCCGCTTTTAAAAAGACTCTAGTTTGTGTCAAGTTGATACAAAACTAGCTAGTGCAAACTGACTCGTATAGTTTTTGTGTACTTATATCTCTAAGTAAATACTACCAAGAACAATAGACAGAATATTTGTGGCACAGTGGAACTTTCTCCATTTTTCCTTCAAGGTTGCTCCCATTCTTATGGTAGGTTTGATTCTGCTGTTTATCATCATAGGTTGATAGTTGTGTTTTCTCCATTTCTCTATAAATGGAGTCACCTACAGTATACTTTGTTGGGTTTGGCTATTCATTTTTAATTCCCCCCCCCCGGGAGATACACCATTGCAGAGTCAGGTTTTATTTTTTTCCTCATAAGAATAAATCACAGCACTCACCCTCAGATGAGAAAGGACATGGGCATTTGTCTTTGTGGGTCTGTGTTACCTCATTTGATATGATTGTTTTTGGTTCTACCCATTACCTGAAATTTTCATTATTTTTTTTTATTTTACAGATGAATAGTATTCTGTAGTGTATGTATACCACATTTTTATTATCCATTTGTTGATTACAGACATTTACATTGTTTACATGGCCTCTAGTTATTGTGAATAGAGCAGCAATGTGTCATGGCTGAGCAAGTATCTGCAGTAGAGTGTTGAGTCCTTTGGCCATATTCCAAAGAATGGTACAGCTGGGTAATGGTAGATTTATTTTTAGCTTTTTGATGATTCTCCATGTTGAATTTCTGAGTGGCTGCATCTGTTTACAAACCCACCAAAAAGAATTTGTTGTTGTTGTTGATCTTTAGCATTCTGATTGGAGTGAGATGAAATCTCAAAGTTGTTTTGTTTTGAATTTCCCTAATTTCTAGGGACAATCAATATAATCTGGAATAATTTGCATAAAGCAGGAAAGTAAAAAGGGATCACTGGTGAGGGGGAAAACGGACAGGAGAATATCATGATACAAGTGATCTGAAGATGGAAATGAGAAAAATGAGGGAAAAACTAAGAAAGGGAGAGATGAATAAAGAAGAGAAAGGAAGGCAAAAATAATATTAAGGGTACCTGAAAAAAGTCATTAAGGACTCAAATTGTTAACTACCTAAAAAGTACCTTTAATATATGTAAGTTCTGTATAAGTATACATAAATAGTTTAAGTGAAATTTCCCCTTCTTGACTGATAATGCAACCTTCCCCACTACAAGACTCAGAGACCATCTAACAAAACCCTCAACACCAGGCATGAGAAGCCCTCTTTTGAGTGGTGGTCAGGATTGTCTGAGACTTCCAAAGAATTATAGGCTATTGCTATTGCTCTTGGTTACTCCTCAGAGATAGGAGTTAAATTGTTATTGCTGAGGATATACTTCATACATAGATACATACAGGTCCCAGATGTCTATAAGCTGGATATGACCCGAAAGCCTCCTTCAATAGGACTAGCTTTCATAACACCGGAAGGTGCCATTCATGCTTACAAAATGGGAAAAGAAACAATATTCCTACCCAAGTGTAATACCATAAAACCACAACAATGATTAACATTGCACAATAACCCTAAGCATGTAGTAGTAGCACACAAACTTTGGAAGTAACCAATTCAATTGTGGTTAAGACCTACTCAATGAGAGGGAAATCATGACTGTCACTGGAAACTTAGTCTGCTACTTAGGCATAGTAAACTCATGTGTCTTTGAGGAGAACCTACAACTGCCAATTTACCAAACTAGCATAATTACTCACTACATTCTAAATATTTATACTTATACTAACAGATAACCAGAGTTGTTTAACACTCACAGATAATGAGGTATCTCATGAAGGATACTTCTCTTTGCAACAGACAGAGATCATTACAGAAAACCACAACAAATCAAAGTGCAGAGATGAGGAGCCAAGTCCTAAATGATACACCTATAGTATAAATATTTCATCTAAGGTTGAGGGATAATTACAGAAGAGCGTTGGAAAGGTTTTACAAGCCAGAGGAATAGGGAGTTTGCTGTAAGACTGTGTCTCAGAAAAATCATAAGGTGCATTCATGAAACATGGCTGCCTAAACATGACCAAAACAAGGATGACATGATAACATGGATAGTAGACAGTTCAGGAGGCCTCAATCTTAGACAAAAAATCTATAGGTAGCTGAGAAATGCTGAGAGTGGTTAGATATAATCTTCCCAGGAGAAGAGCATATCAATTGGTTATCCAATACCAACTGGTTATCCTTGAAAATACATATGCATAGAAGTAACATTATACAGACTATGTAGGTTTTATTTATGAATAAACATATATATATTCTTATGTTTATACACACATACCCATATGTATGTAGAAAGAGGAAATGATTTTGAAAGAGAGCAAGGGAGTTACATGAGAAGGTTTGGAGGTAGGAAAGGGACAGGTGAAATGACATAGTTATATTATAATCTCAAAAATTAAAAATATTATTTAAAAAGAATATAGCACACCTGGCTTCAGTTTTCACAGTGTATCACAGTTAGACACATCCTTAGAGAAAAAAAATTATTAGAGATTGCTGAGACAATACTTGAGTGAGCAGTGATGGCAGTGGGTTAGGGAAGATGCTCTAAAACTAAACCATGGTGATGGCTGTGAAACTCAGTAATTTTATTAAATATTAGAGAATAGCACATGTTAAGTTGGATGATGTAACGGCATGTAAATTGTGTCTCACTAAAGCTGTTAAAGTCACAATTTATTTATGCTTTCTATACTAAATAGGCATTTGGATTGCTTCCAGTTTTATGCTAATCTGTGTAATGGCACAGTAACAGTCTTAAAGTGTCTTTTGGTGAACATATGCATGCATTTAGACTGAAGTGAAATCGTCTGCTCAATGTTTATTCCTTTTTAAAGTATATCTTGAGTTCAGCACTTTTTTATGACTTGTTTTATAATGAGAGAGAGAGAGGAGAGAGAGAACTGGCATGTATTTATATAGATGGGGAGGTGAGAAGGATCTGGAAAGAGTAGAAACTATAATCCAAATATATTTTATGAAAAAAATCTGTTTCAATAATTTGTTTTAAAAAAGCTCACATACACACGTAAGAGAAAACAAATTCAATAAAAACATTTTTAGATGTTTATTTATTACTTCAAGTTACATCTCCATCACAGTGTCCTCTTTCAACCCCTCCCAGTTCCACCCTCCCACCCTCTACCCCCTCTCCTTTCTATCCTAGTCCTCCAGAGAGGAGTGTCCCTATATAACAGTCCCTCACCCCAGTTCAGCAGTCATATGAGGGCCAAGAGCCTCCTATATACTGGGGCCTACAAGGCAGCACCACTAGGGCAAAGTGTCTCATTGACAGGAAACAAAGTCTATGTTCATGTTCCCTTTGGTGCACTGGTTGTAGTATAGTTATCCTATACTATACAGCTAAAATCTGACTAAAAGTGAATTGATGCCATGTTCATCTTTCTGAGTGTGGGTTAGCTCACTCAGGATAAGCTTTTCTACTTTCATCCATTTGGTTGCAAATTGCATGATTTCATTGTTTCTGATGGCTGACTAGTATTTCCTTGTGTAGATGTACCTCAGTATTTTTTTTTATCAATTCATCAGTTGAGGGACATCTGGGTTGTTTCCAGTTTCTAGCTATTACAAATAAAGTTGCGATGAACATAGATGAAGATATGTCCTTATGGTTTGGTTAGGAATTTTGGATGTATACCCAGAAGTGGTATGGCTGGATCTTGAGGTAGAGCTATTCCAAGTTTTCTAAGATATCACCAGACTGGTTTCCATAGTGGTTGTACAAGTTTCCACTCTCATTAGCAATGGAGGAATGGTCTCCTTTCTCTGCAATCTCACCAGCATGTGTTGTCATTTGAGCTTTTGATCTTAGCCATTCTGACAGGTGTGAGATGGAATCTCAGAGTCCTCTTGAGTTGCATTTCTCTGATGATTAAGGATGCTGAGCAATTTCTTCAAGTGTCTCTTAGCCTTTAGGGATTCCTCCTTTGTGAATTCTCTGTTTAGCTCTTTTCCCCATATTTTTTATTGGATTATTTAGTTTCTTGGCATTTAATTTCTTTAGTTCTTTGTGAATTATGGATATTAGCCCTCTGTCAGATATGGGTTTTGTAAAGATCTTTTCCCTATCTGGGCTGCCATTTTATTCAAATGACAGTGTCCTTTGCCTTACAAAAGCTTGTCAGTTTCATGTGGTCCCATTTATTGATTGCTGGTCTTAGAGCTTGAGCTGCTCAGGAAGTTGTCACCTGTGCTGATGAGTTCGAGGCTTTTCCCCACTTTCTCTTCTATTAGATTTAGTGTGTCAGGCTTTATGTTAAGGTCTTTGATCCACTTGGACTTAAGTTTGTTTTTTTTTTTTAAGATATTGAATGATTTAATTATAGCTGACCTCTTGGCCACATATCCATACTGGATGCCATTTTTTTGTTTATTTATTACTTCAAATTACATCTCCATCACAGTGCCCTCATTCTACATCTCCCGGTTCCACCCTCCCACCTTCTCCTTCCTCTCCCACCTTTCCTGTTCCTCTGATGTAGAGTGTCCCTACATATCAGCCCCTCTCAGCTCAACAGTCATATATGGGCTAAGAGCTTCCTCTTTCACTGGGGGCCAACATGGTAGTACTCCTAGGGCAAATTGTCCCCTTAATCAGTAACAAAATCTATGTTCCTGATCCTTTTGGTGTATTGGTTGTAGGACAGTTATTCTGTACTGTATAGCTAAAAGGACAGCATCTTCAACAAATGGTGCTGGTCTAACTGAATGTCAACATGTAAAAGAATAAAATTAGACCCATACTTATCACCTTGCACAAAACTTAAGTCTAAGGGGATCAAAGACCTTAACATAAGGCCCAACACTCTAAATCTAATAGAACAGAAAGTGGAGAAAAGCCTCGAACTCATTGGCACAGGAGACAACTTTCTGAACAGAATGCCAATAGCTCAGGCTCTATGATCAACAATCAGTAAATGGGACCTCATGAAACTGACAAGCTTCTGTAAGGCAAAGGACACTGTCATTCGAGTAAAATGGTAACCTACAGATTGGGAAAAGATCTTTACCAACCCCACTTCTGACAAAGGGCTAATATCAATAATTTATAAAGCACTCAAGAAATTAAACACCAAGAAATGAAACAATCCAATGAAAAAATGGGAAACAGAGCTAAACCAAGAATTAACAAAGGAGGAATCTCTAATGGCAGTGAGACATCTGAAGAAATGCTCAACATCCTTAATCATCAGAGAAATGCAACTCAAGACGACTCTGAGATTCCATCTCACACCTGTCAGAATGGCTAAGATCAAAACTCAAATGACAACACATGCTGGCGAGGTTGACATGTAAAAGAATGCAAATAGAGCGATTTTTATCACCCTGCACAAAACTTAAGTTCAATTATAAGTGAGTAGATCACATGTGCATCTTTCTGAGTCTGGGTTAGCTCATTCAGGATGAACTTTTCTAGTTCCATCCATTTGGTTGTGAATTACATGATTTCATTTTATCTGATAGCTAAGAAGTATTCCATTTTTTTTTAATCCATTCATTGGTTGAGGGACATTTGGGTTGTTTCCAGTTTCTAGCTATTACAAATAAGGCTGCTATGAACATAGATGAGGAGATGTCCCTGTGGTTGGTGAGGAATCATTTGGGTGGATACCCAGAAGTGTATGGGGAATACTCCTTCATTGCTGGTGGGAGTGCAAGCTTGTACAACCACTATGGAAATCAGTCTGGTGATATCTTAGAAAATTTGGAATAGCCCTACCTCAAGACTCAGCCATACACTTCAGGAACCCTTCCACCTTCTTTACAAATATATGTGCCCTCCAGGGCCCAATTATCCTTTCTACAAATGAAGGGCCTTCAGGGCCCCTCCAACACTTTCTATGAACATATTGGCCTTCAGGGCCTCTTTCACCCACTCTACAAATGTTTTTTTTGCGTATATGGTATAATGATGAGTGCGTAGACTTAAAATAGCATCAAAATTTGTCATTATGACAATCTTGGTAATTAAAACTGTATATATATATATACACACACACACACACACACACACACACACACACACACACGAAATAGGTAAATTGAAATCACTGTGGTTTGTTTCATCAAAATGAACTTCATAGAAGTTGTTTTCCTTAGGATTTCAACTGCCTCGTGAGACTACCTTAAGACACAGAAATGAGTTTTGTCTCACTAAGAGAAATTCAATTCTTGTGAAATAACTGTCCTGAAGACTCTCAAGCAGATGTGGAGTGATCATCTCTCAGGGGTGCTGTTAGGGGACTCATACGGGTTCACAGTTGGTCATAAAGTTTAACAGCCTTTTCACCTCTCCAGTTTGTAAAGACACTATTTCCTGTTCCTCGTTCCTCACTGCCTACTTCTCTAAAACTTTTTAACAAAGACTTGTTGATCTTTATGACAACATTGTCTTCTGCTTTTTATTCACAATTCTCATTACATCCTCTATTTGCATTCACAAGTGAATAAAACATCTCTTCATTATTTTCTTCATGAGTAAGCTCTTTCTAACAGGCATTAACACTATATCTGAAAAAAGTCTCATGAGGTAAAAAATTCTTCTGCCTTAATAAAGCTTTTCATATTTTTGTGTATGTGTGTGCTGCAATGTAGAATATAGTGCTAATACTTGTTTTCCATAAGAGTATAGTCTCCCCAAGAAATTTTCTTTCAAATATTCATAAAGAGAATAAAAATCTTAGTAATGAAATTAGGGAGAAGTATGCTTGAGTGAACTTCATAAGTGCAGTTTCAATGTGCTCCTTCTCTACAGCGCTCTGAGATCAGCATGTTCATTTATGTTCTAGGTTAATGCAAGATCAAGTGTTTCATCAAAGGAATGACTACTTCATAATTAAGTTGCCACTGACCACAGGGGAAGTAGGGTTCATATCTGAGAAAATTATTGACATGGATATTATATTGTAATATTATGCATATATAAAATGTACACCAACGTAAGTTCTTTGTCTTTGAGTACTGTACAATCAATATTCTATTACCACAATGCTGGGATTGCTGCATTGTAGCTAAATTAGAATGTCAGGTATGGAGTTGCATCTATTAGACATTCAAATAAAGGGGATGACATAAGAATACTAATTTTTTCTCACTTAGCAAACATTTATCTTTTTTCCCGTAGTGCTTTTAGAAATAGCTCTCAATTTAAATGTCATTAAGATATTTATAAATATCTAAAGAAGCTTGCTATTTTGTATTATTATAAATGGAGTTCTGTGACAAGGGTCCTTATCACAGTAGAAATATTCATGACATTTGATTAAAGCCTATAGTTAATTTCCAGTAAGTGCTAATTGTCAGCTTGTTGTAAATGTAAATCTTTTAAAATATGGAGATGTAGGTTACTTTATAAACTATAATTGGGATGTAGAAATGTTATGGAAATACTAATAAAACTATAAGCAAGTCTGTAGCATCTATAAGTCCAGTTATATGCAATTGTTTTTCTTGTAATTTATTGGGTTAAAGATAAAACAGCTTATACACATGATTGTAATGTTTAGCACATACCACACCAACCTCAAAAGTTCATGGGACATCAGAACAATCACTAAGTAGTCTTCTATCATTGTAATATTTCTAATAAAATAAAAAACAATTACTAATGACGTAGAGAAAACTATAGTGAAACATGTATGTTCACTTTAATTACTTTACAGTAATTACTGTGGATGCAGAGGATACATTTGTGCACGTTTTTTATTCATACCTTTTCTGGTGGTTTGCAAACATGTCTTGCAATTTAGCCTACAATTTATATGATTTAAAATTTTTATTTCACTTGTGAGTGTAGAATATCCTTACAGATTTTCATTTTCACGCCTTTACTTCTGAAACACAGGAGTGAAGGGAATCAAGGATGATAAACATCATAAGTAATCTCCCAGCTGTAAACTTGCACAGT
Organism: Lophiomys imhausi; assembly: GCA_907164525.1. Lineage (NCBI taxonomy): Eukaryota > Metazoa > Chordata > Mammalia > Rodentia > Muridae > Lophiomys > Lophiomys imhausi. The sequence goes on from CAJQZJ010010411.1 coordinate 424,685, forward strand.
TATGTTTCCTTTTCAGTGTCAAGCAGTGTGGTTTTGTTGAAGCTAGAGTGTGGCAGACTGGCTGTAGAAATAGCCAAGGGATTAGAAATAGCATTCCAAATTTGTTTCTTGGTTAGGATCATCTTATACCATCTTCAGTACTTAGAGACACCTTCTGGCTTGTCTATACAGTTATGTGGGAAAGTGACTGTCTGTTTATCAGGAGTTGCCTTCACCAGGGTTAATATCATAACAATATGTTTCTTTTCCTTCTTTGTGGCTGGGAAGAATAGATATTTAAGTTATCTCCACTGATGGCAGAATGAAGACTTTACTTCATCCAAGTGACACACCTCAAGAAAAACAAACTGGGGAGGTTATGGAGGTGTTTGCAGCGTCACAGGATGCCTGTGTCTGTCTCTGTCTTTCACCCTGACTGTTCTCTCACCCTGTCTATTCTTCAAATGATTTCTTTTTTACTGTCTGGTCTTCCCAATTTTATTTTATTATGACATGTGCTTATCATAATTTCGATACTTGACATTGGCTCACATACAGGTGAGCAAAGAGTAACCTGGCATGTCCCAAGCATTGAGGCTAGTAGAGTTAAGACTGAGAGGAATCAGAGACTGAAAGGAGAATACTATTGCGATGTGGGGGAGAAATAACAGAAGGGAGACCAGGATAGCAGAGGACCAAAAATGTCTGGGGCTTTTTGTAAAGTTCAACTATAGAAATGCAAAGAAAAGAGCATTTTGTGTGCAATTGAGTCTTGTGACTCAAACTCAAATCAACTAGAGAGCAACTCCTATAGAATGGGAGTTCTTTGTTCACTAAACTTTGCTTTCCCAGAGTGGGCTATCTATCATGTGGCGCAAAGTATTAAGTATTCAGCTAATCTATGAGAACTCATATGAACCTTGAATGGTCAGCGTTAATATTAAATTTCAATGGACATACTCTTTTACTTTCAATTAGTAAGTTGATTTGTCTGCTTAATAATGGTTCTCTGTTTTCCATTTGAAAGTCTAGAGCATGGATACCTTTTCTGGCAGCTTTTCAAAAACATACTGTCATATTCTTAGTTCTAAAGTGCCCAGGGCATCAATTAACTCTCAATTAGCTCTTTAATAGTGTCCTCTCAGAACTCAGCAGCTATGTATATCATGTTAATATAACAAAACACTTTATTATCATGGTGGGATGATAGATGGTATTAACTTGAAAGTCTAGCCTGTTTCTCAAAGATTAAAGTCAAAGTAATTTGTGTTTTTGTCCAAGGATGAAATAACTATGTATTTTTAAAAAGTAAACAAAGAATAACTTCATATATGAGAAAGTGAATGAACTCAGTGAATGGCAGAATTGAGCAGAAAGTGGATGGCAGAGAATAGAGCTACAATAGTTACTTAGCAATGTAAAACAGCGATTTCATATTTTGACAGGTTATGATAATGGTGCTGTGGTAGCAGAAGTGTTAGGATCTTTGCATCAAGAGATAGCTCTGGAAATGTGGCCTTCTGGAGCCTGGTCTACCTGGAATTTGGTTAATTATTCATGTGATCTCCAAACATCAGACTCATAAGTAGGCCTTTTAAACAGGGCACATAAGAGTGTATTTACAGTTCTGTTTGGTGGCAAAAATAATCAAAATACCTAGAGTAGCACCTTTTCAATCCTTCCCCCTCCAGCAATACAGACTCTCCCAAGTTAGCGTTTTCAGCCTTCAACTAATTTGGCTGAACCCAATTACTATACCTGTATGAACAGAGCAAGAGGAAGGAGAGAACGGGAGGGAAAACTAGACTCATGTGCAGTTTACAAATCCTCCTATTAAAATACCTTAGGGCTAGGGAGACTTCAGTGATAGCTCAGCTGGTGAAGTGGTTGCTACGCAAGCAAGCATGAGGACCTGTTGTTCAGATCTCTAATGTCCACATAAAGTGCTGGGTTAAGTGCCAGGCCTGAAAGCCCAGAGCTGGGGAGGCTCGCTGGCCAGCTGGTCTTGTTGAATCTCTGAGCTTCAGCCTCAGTGAGGGACCCTGCAGATCCTGCTTCACAAAACAAGGACAGAGGGACAGAGGAAGATAGCTGACATTACTCTCCAGCCCCCATACACTCCCACACCCTCACCCACCCACTAGTGCACATTCATGCCCCCCCCCATACTCATTTTGAGTATCAGCCTGTTATCTTGTCTTCTCACACCTATTGTCCATATAATCCTACTCCAAACAGGTATCCTGACCATCTTAAACAAGAAAAGAATGAAACCCATTAGCAGGGTAGGATCTCCCATTTGAAGTGACCTAAGCTTCATTATCGAAAATACATAGACTGCCAGGCATGGCAAAGTGAAACCCATTCTCAGTATGACTCAAACCTGTGATTGTAGGGGCTGAATTAAATCAAACAGGTAAATAGGTGAGCTTCCCCTCCTGAGCCAGCTTTTGGGATGATGAAAGCTGATCTGCTATAAAATTATATTGGTACTTTTGGATGGGAAAAAGGTTGTGTTAGAGTTCTTCTTTATGATAAATCACTTGGGGGATTTGTTCTGTGAGAAGGCTTAATTATTTTTATCCATTAAAAAATTCTCTCTAGCACTCTAGCTCCAGGGAGCGAACTTTACAAAAGAGGGGGAGGTGTGGGAGACCATCTAGAATGTCTTTCAGGTTGCTGTGATGAATGTGAAGCAGCAGAACAAAAAAAAAAAATCCCTTTCCCTCCCACTAGAAAAGTAAAGATTCTTTTTTTACATACAGGAGCAATGAATGTCATCCCATGTAAAATCCCTTGCAGAGCTTCCTCATCCTTCTTCCTCTCTCAGAGTGGGACAAAGTCTTATTTTTCCTTCATTCTTTAAGGATGGCAGGCGATAACACTTAGGAAACATGGTGTCCAGGAAGATCCCTGGTAGAAGTGCAGATTTTCATCTTTATTGGATAGTAAATTAAAGCAAATCTTTCTATTCCCTAAGTGTTGATTTCTATGCATCTAAAAAGAGAGATAACAGTACTTGCTTTGGAAGGTCCCTTTTGTGAGGATAAAAACAAGATAGATTATTGAAGAGATATTGTAAATCTCATGTTCCTTTAATTATTACAGTGCTGGAAATGAGAGGTTGGTGAACTATGTGCTATTTCATTATTGTGGGACTGGACTAAGACAAATGGTTTGTACTTGAGCTCTTTTTAGATGGCCATAGTAAGAAACCATGTACTAAGTTTAACATTGAATAGCATAGTTAAAACAAGTCCAGATCTGCTTAAATATAACTCCAAATACTTTAAAATCTATTATTAAAATAAAAATACCCATTTAAAAGTGTAAATTTAACTTAAGTTTAAATACAAAAATTGTTTGGAAACTGCATACTGAATTCTCTGAATTCTTTAACAATCGTTTCTTTCTATTATCTTATTCTAGTCCATCCATCTGCTCCTCCTTCCATCTCCTGCTTTCAGCAGATCCTGTGCCCGACACTATGTTTAGAATGGAGAGTAAGCGAAAGTACATTGGGTGATCACCACGTCACTTTGGTCTCCACAGCTGTTCCAGCTGTTCATCGACATCTCTGAACCGTGACTTACCTGCTCACCATTCTCTCTCATCCTGTCTCTTTATCGAATCAATGGTTTGTAAATTTCATGAACCAACTCAACTTATTTCTAATCCAGTGCAATAATTGGTGGTGCTTTGGACCTTTAGAGGTCTCTCTTTTAGACGAAAAAACTATTTTGATTTTATGTGCATGAGTGTTTTGTTTGCATATATGTCTGTGTATCGTGTGCATGTCTGGCACCTGCAGAGGTTAGAAGATGGCACTGGGTCCCTTGCAACGGGAGTTACTGAAGTATAACCTGTCTATGTGGGTTTTCGGAATTAAAACCTGGGTAATATGGAAGGAGAGTCAGTGCTCTTAACTGCTGAGCCATTTCTCCATCCCTAGATGTATCTTCTTACTTAATGGTGAAGTGTCTCATATTGTACTCATCATTTGCTATTCTGAGTGCCTGCTAATAATTTTCTGTGTAATTTAGTTTCCCCATTCCTCCCTTCCTTCCTTCCTCCCTTCCTCCCTCCCTCCCTCCCTCCCTTCCTTCCTTCCTCCCTCCCTCCCTCCCTCCCTCCCTCCCTCCCTCCCTCCCTCCCTCCCTCCCTTCCTTCCTCCCTTCCTCCCTCCCCCTCCTCCCCCTTCCCTCCTTCCCTATCTCCTTCCCTCCCTCCCTGCCTTCCTTCCTTTCTTTCTGCATCCATTCTACAGATACACTCAAACACAATTATATGCCTTGTATCAAGCTATGTAGTAGGCATGCAAAGCTATACAGGTAAATCTTGCCTTTTAAGTTGTATTCTCCTCTATTTGAATACTTCTTGGTGAAAGTACAGATCATCTCCTCACCAAATCATCGAATTTATGACTGAGACAAGTGTTATTTTCTTCAACCATATCTATTCACCTTCTACCTAATGCCATATTTTGATAGCATCAGAGTTCGAGAGAGTTTAACTAGAGAGAATCAAGGGTCTGGGTGAGAAGGAAGTTGCCACAGGTCCCTGCTGTCACCTGGCGACATATTAATCTGCTGAAATAGCCTTTGCCCCATCAGTTGCCCAGTTAATGGTCCACATACTGGAATGCAAGTATCTTTTGTTTCTGGAACAGGACTCAAGGAAAACAGAAAGCTCCTTGGCTGTTGCTTCTTCCCTTCTGAGTTTAGCAGCTCATTCTGTGTCTCAGCCCTCAATAGAGGTCAAACGCCGCTATGACACCAGGAGACTCTGCCTCCACAGAGCAGCCCCCATGCTCTCTTTCCCAGCTGTTCCATTGGAACACAGTGGATGGTACTTCTCTCTTGGTCTTCATATCTCTGTTTTTTTTTCTTTTTTCTTTCTCACTGTCCATATCTGTTTCTGATCAACATATTTGAAATGTTATTGGGAAGGAATAAATACCATATGCTTAAAGGGGCAACTTGGATTTTTCTGTTGTATGTGTTTAACCAAGACACTATCAGAACAACCTAGACAGTGGACATACGTATCACTCCCATGAGCTTTCCATGTGTCTTTTGTACTCTTCAAATATGTCTTTTTTTCTGACTCCCATGAGGCACTCTTGTTGCTACTAGCTTTCAAAGAAGACATGAAACCCTTTGTCTGGGAAACACCACATACTCATCTTCAATGCTTTATTATTTGATTTGACCCCCTTGCTCATGAGTGGGGATCCCTTTCTTTTTTTTTTTTTTTTTTTTTGGTTTTTCAAGACAGGGTTTCTCTGTGTAGCCCTGGCTGTCCTGGACTCACTCTGTAGACCAGGCTGGCCTCGAACTCGCAAAGATCCGCCTGCCTCTGCCTCCCAAGTGCTGGGATTAAAGGCGTGTGCCACCACTGCCCAGCTAAGGGATCCCTTTCTTTAGCTGAGAGGGGCACAAGAGAATAAATTCTTGTTCACTGTGCTTCCACTCACATTTCTCTGAGGTACTGATGAACCATGCTATACCTTTGCATGGGTGGGAAGGAAAAGGAATGAGCAAAATATTGAGGCTAGTGTTATTTTTTCCCATCATGCAGCCATGGAACATATTGTACTCTTTCTTAGCTGGTAAACAGTACATAACACGTAAACAGTGATTCATCCCAGTGCCCTGACATATATAGGAGCTGTGTGGGTGACATTGTACCAAATAGACGGCACTGTCCCTGAGATAAGGGCAATTTGAAGGAAGAGATCAATGGCAGTTTAGAATGTGCTGGAGTTTAAGAAGATAGGTGACTTCATTTTACCTTCAGGAAGATGATCAGCTGTTATTAAACAATTGGGTTGAACAAGACAAATGCATAGACATCCCTTCCTAAAAGCAAAAGATCCCGACATCCTAAGCATCAGTGACAAGTTAAGTATGTATGATTCCCTGAAACTACTGGCAGTTTTGTTTTGTTAATATGCAGGGTAGACAAAGCCTATGTGTATTTTAATTTTGACTATAAGGATATATGTGCATCAAATTTGTGATTTAATACAGGAGTGGTGTGCTTACTGTTTGTGAGGACAGGACAATAGCCACTTGTGAGCAACTAGAGTATTTATTTATACCTATGACTGGACTCTGTCTACTAGAATCCCCTTCTGCCACCAGCCACCTTTTCCCCTTCCTTCCCCTTTTGTCCCCTACCAACTTCTCTCTTCTCTTCTCCTCTACTCCCTTCACCTCCCATTTCTTCTCTTCTTTCCTCCCCTCTTCTTCTCTTCCCTCCCTCCTCTTTGGTCCCCTCTCTTTTTTCTCTCCACTCCTCTTTTTCTTTCTTTCTCTCCATCTTCCCTCTTTCATGTCTATCCTTTATTTCCTTCTCATCTTTCGGAGGCAGGGTCTTGTTATTTAACTAGGCTGGCCTCAAACACACAATCCTCCCAAGTACTGGGATTATCAACATGCACCACTATTCACCCTCATTTTAACTCATTTTATCTTGGAAATAACCTCAGAAGACAGGTATTGTTCTCCTTAGCAAACTCCATTTTTTGAAATGAAAACAAAACAACAAGAACACCCAAATCAAATCATAAACAGATGAACCCAAGAGCACACAACTGATCTTTGTTTAAATCGTGGTTTAAAACCAGGTTTGTTGACGTTTTGGGCCACTATACCATATAAACATTTTATATCATTTCATTCTTTTATAACTACATATGGTGAGAAAGAGAAGGAAATGTGATGGGGGAGAATCTGTGACTCAAATGGGAGACTTGCGAAAGGGTATGCTCCTCGGAGGATAAGAGAGTGACTCTAGTTGAGACTCCTAGCAGTGGGTGACAGGGAGACAGAAGAGGCCACCTCACAGCCTGATGGGACTTTCAGTGGAGGAAGGAGGACACCAACTCACCCACAAAACTTTTGACCCATAACTTACCCTGCCTACAAGATGTTCAGGGATACAGATGGAGCAGTGATGGAGAGAACTGGAGAATCAATGACTGCCACAACTTGAGACCCACCCCATGGGAGAGAGTCAGCTCCTGACACTATTAATGATACTCTGCTATGCTTACAGACAGGAGCCTAGCATAACTGCCCTCGGAGGCTCCACCTGGCAGTGGATCAAACAGATGCTGAGACCCACAGTCAAACATTAGGTGGAGCTCAGGGAGTCTGGTAGAAGAGTGGGAGGAAGAATAGAGGGACTCAGAAGGTCAAGAACTCCACAAGAAGAGAAGCAGTAACAACTAACTTAGGTCCATGGAGGCTTATAGAGACTGAAGCACCAACCAATTCCTCCCACTGCCCCAAAATGTACAGATTGAACCAAGGCCCCCCACATATATGTAGCTGATAGACATCTTGATCTTCATGTGGATACCCTAGCAAACAGAGCATGGGCTGTCTTTTGACAAGGACTCTGTTGCCTATCTGTGGACTATGCTTCCTTATCTGGGCTGCAATGTCTGGCCTTAAATGAAGAAGAGGCTCTTAGGCCTGATCTGAATTGATGAGCCAGTGCGGGTTGGTATGGGGAGGTGGGGCTCCCCTTTTCTGAGGAGAAAGGGAGGGGGAAAGAGGGTAGAGGATAGGAGTATGGGACCAGGAGGAGAGGAGGGAGGAGACTGTGAGTGGGATGTAAAAATGAATTAATAAAAAAATAAACAGATGCTGAGACACACTGCTGATATACTGATGACAAAAGAGCACATCAGGGACAGTAAGGCCCAAGAGTTTTCACCTCATAGCCTTGATGGATTCAATAATTAATGTATGGTATATCTGACATTAAGAATTTATGTTTCTGTACCATGATATACATAAGAATGAGAAAGAGTAAAAATGTGGTACATTTATACAATGGAATACTACTTAGCTATTAAAAATGAAGAAATCATGAGTTAGCAGGGAAATGGAGGAATTGGAAAATATCATCCTGAATGAGGTAACCCAAAACCAGAAAGATTCATATGGTATGTGCTCACTTATAAGTGGATATTAGCCATATAGTAAAAGATAACCATACTATAATCTACAGATATAAAGAAGCTAGGTAATAAGGAAGTCCCAAGGAAGGATGCTTGAATCTCACTCAGAGGGGGAAATAAAATAGACAGAAGAAGCAGATGAAGAGAGGGAACTGGGTAGGAGAGAGAAGGGAAAGAAGGGTTGAGATCAGTTGTGGGAAGAGCAGGGCAAGTAGTGAGAGAGCTGGGAGAGAGATGGGAAACTGAGGGGCACATCTCTGAGACAAGCTGGAGACTTGGGACAGTGTAGGCCCCAAAGAAGATATGTGGGTGACTCTATCTAGGACCCCTAGTAGTGGGGGATATGGAAGCTGAAGAGGCCTCCCTCTAGCTAGGTAGTACCTTTAGTGGAGGGAAGGGATTACCATCCCACCCACAAAACGTTCAACCCCAAATTTACCCTGTATACAAGATGTGCAGGGATAAAGATAGAGCAGAGATTGAAGAAATGTCCAACCATTGAATGGCCCAATCTGAGATCTACCCCAAAGGAGAGAACTAACTCTATTACTATTTAGGACATTGCGCTATGCTTACGGACCAGAGCATAGCATACCTGTCCTCTGAGAAACTCCGTGCAGCAGATGCTGAGACTCACTGCTGAACATTAGGCAGAGTACCAGATGTCTTGTGAAACAGAGGGTGGTAGGATAGAAGGACTTGAGGGGTCAAGAACTCCACAAGAAGACCAACACAGGCTCATTGGACTCACAGAGACTGAAGCACCAATGGAAGAGCATACATAAATGAAGGGGCTGATAGGTTAATATAAGTTAGATTTAGTGAATA
>CAJQZJ010010411.1:443466-474910 GCA_907164525.1 Lophiomys imhausi
GTGATTGTTATAAGTGAATTTAGTAATAAATAAGTGTTAAATAATAATTTAAAAGTTCGGTTACACATAAACTGGACCCAGGCCCTCTATACATAATAAACTGGTAGGCTACATGGCTGTCATGTGGGTCCCCTAGCAAGTGGAGTGGGGGCTGTCTGTGACATGAACTCTCATGCCGGCTTTGTGATCACTACCCCCTAATGGAGGTGCAATGCTTGACATCAGTGGAAGAGGATTTACTCAGCCCTGATGGGCTATGATCCAGATGTAAAATTAGCAAACAAAAATTAATTAATATATGCATATATATATATATGAATTGAAACAAACCAAAAGAATCTTGACCTACTAATTGGACAGTTATATGACTTCATTATAAAATAGCTATATATTTTTTTAAAATATGGGTTCACAAAGTGTTTGTGTACAAAGTTAATTGTCCACAGTCTTCTTTTTTTATAATTTATTTTTTTTTTCTTCAAGTTACATCTCAATCACAATCCCCTCCCTACTCCCCCCTCCTGTCCCACCCTTCCACCCTCTTCCCCCTTAGCACCCCCATCCTCTACCCTTTTTTTTTTTAGTTTAAGGTATAACTTTTCCCCCCAACAGCTCCCACTTTCAGTCCAACTAATGGTTCTTTCTCTTATAACAATAAATACAATACAAAACAAAAGAAATAAATAGGCCACAATTATGAGAGTTATATGGCTTAGCACACATTCCCAATGTCTAGTCCATATGTATTTGGCACCTGACTTTAACATTCTACTATCTAACCACCTCCATGAGTTTAGTTACTATGACAGTCTATAACAGTTATTTTCTAAGCTACTCAGAAATCAAGTTGCTTAGAGACAAACAACATTTGCTTATCTAAATATAAGAGATAGATAGGGCATCTTCAAAAACCTCAAGAGATCTGCAGAATATGACATTCAAAGATGTTTTCTTAACTTAAGATTTTTTGATATCGAGACATGTCAGCTCCTGACAGCACCCCCTATTCTACTCCAAGTAGAAGATTAATTAGCATTGAAGAATCTCCAGTGTGAGATGGTTGAATTAGTGGCAAGCCTATCTCTTGGCAAGAAAAACCCCTTGCTTCAACTGTATACAGACTTCTGTCCAAAAAGGACAAAACTTGGAAGCAGGTAAGTCGACAGCCTAGCTCTGCCAAGACAGGGTAGGTAAGTCCTTCATAATTCCTGCTCTACAATCAATGTCTGTCAGAGAAACGGGGCCAAATGGCTGAAGATTGATGCTGTAATGTATGGAGAGAAAGTGGGAACTATCTAGGCAGCCACTGGTATGTCATTTCTTAGTTTTGGAAGCTGCGGGCCCTGCACTTCCTATATAATCAGATATATTTATCCCTCTCAGGTCTCTGAGGTGGTTGAAGAATAGATAGCTAGAGTCTCATTGTTAAATTTTGAGTTGTTTAGGAATCAAGAGGGTGTTCTGGATCTAAGAAGATGTTTTTAAAATTGTGAGGCAAGTTAGTATGAAAGCTGAGTTAGAGAACTTTAAACTCATGTCCACAGTCTTCTAATTGAGCAGGTTTAGGTACATTATGTGTGCCTGAATAATAGTACAGAATTATTGTACCTATGTCTACAAACATTTTTATGTATGATATGAAGAGTGCTCAGGTTATGATGATAGATCTGAAAGCTCAGTCTATAAAATTAGATAGTTATACTATTTTGAAAAGGGAATTACAAATATGATTAGTTAAAAGTTTTGAATGATTAAATGATGGAGAAGTTTAATTTTATATGTCATTAGAAAATTTGCCTTGAAGTGTAAAGATTAATGTTCAACTCGCCTCTTTATATTTAGTTGTGCATAAATTTCTTATCAAGTACATTTGTTTCTTTGATTAGAGCTGTAACTCAACTGGCAGAGTACTTGTCTCATACTCATACAAAGCCCTGCTTCAGGCTGGAGCATTGTATAAACCCGATGTGATGATGCACACTTAAAATGTCAGGACTCCAGACCTAGAGACATGAGGTCAAGATCATCCTGGTACATATGGGGCCCTGTCTCAAAAGTCATGAAGTAACTGCTTCTTTAGAACAGCTCTAAAATCTATTTAGCACCAAAATATTCCTGATAAGTTTACTTAAATGCGGCGAATCCTCTAAATTTGCTCATTACAATAAATATTCTTAGTGGCTAAACAGAGGTTTTTCTTTTTTCTTTTTGTTTTGTTTTTTCTTTCTTTCTTTCTTTTTTGAGACAAGGTTTCTCTGTGTAGCACTGGCTGTCATGGACTCACTTTGTAGTCCAGGCTGGCATCGAACTCGCAAAGATCCGCCTGCCTCTGCCTCCGAAGTGCTGGAATTAAAGGCGTGCACCACCACTGCCCAGCTAACACAGGTTTTTCTATATGAACCTCCTTGTGGAAGCAAATTAAATTTGGTATGTGACCTTTGTACTGTAATACCATTTGATGTACAAGCTGAACAAAGAGAAAATTGTAATCTCTTTTGTAGGAGACAAAATGCATTTGAATTCTGTCCTGTCTAATGGTTCACCAGCTACCAAGGATGGTCAATCTCAGTGATTGATAAGCACAGACAGACCACATTCAGACTTCCCATGTGATATAAAAGTGTGGCCTGTCCCTTATCGTGGACCCTCACCCAAGACCAAAACTAAATAAAACTGTAGAAAAATAGTGCCAACTCTAAAACCAATCTGATTGACAGTTTCTTTTTGCATGTCTATTTTGATTTCATGCTTTGGGAAAGATCACCTGCTTTAGAAAATTTCCTATGAGCACAAGTTTTGCTTGAAGGATAATAGATACATTATTAGGGGTGTTGAACACTTTGAGTGTAGATTTGGGAAGACATAGAGGGAATAATTTATTTTTTTCTTTTTTAAATATTTATTTATTACTTCAGATTGCATCTCCATCACAGTGCCCTCCTTCCACTCCTCCCACCCTCTTCCCCCCTATCCCTTCCATCCCACTCCTCTGGAGTGGAGTGTCCTTACATAACAGTCCCCCGCCCCAGTTCAGCAGTCATATGAGGGCCAAGAGCCTCCTCATACACTGGGGGCCTACAAGGCAGTACCACTAGGGAAAAGTGTCTCATTGTCAGGAAACAAAGTCTATGTTCATGTTCCCATTGGTGCATTGGTTATAGTATAGTTATCCTGTACTATATGGCTAAAATCCGACTATAAGTGAACAGATGCCATGTGCATCCTTCTGAGTCTGGGTTAGCTCACTCAGGATGAGCTTCTCTAGTTCCATCCATTTAGCTGCAAATTGCATGATTTCATTTTTTTCTGTTGGCTGAGTAGTATTCCCTTGTGTAGATGTACCTCAGTTTTTTAATCCATTCATCAGTCGAGGGACATCTGGGTTGTTTCCAGTTTCTAGTTATTACAAATAAGACTGCTGTGAACATAGATGAGGAAACTTCCTTGTGGTTTGGTGAGGAGTCATTTGGTTGTGTACCCAGAAGTGGTATGGTTGGGTCTTGAGGTAGAGGTATTCCAAGTTTTCTATGATATTGCCAGACTGACCTCCATAGTGGTTATACAAGCTTGCACTCCCACCAGCAATAATTTCTGTCCCAAGTGAACATGGGGGATATGGATGGAAGAGTGCTGATGTTAGGTTTCATGGCAACAGATACTGTTGGTGGAAGGGCAGGGCTGAGCAGGGACATCAGCACCTTGGCTCTCTGAGCAGTCAGAAAGCATTAGAGGATTTTTGCAATGGCCTTTTGACTAGCTGTAGATTGTTTCTAGACATGAATCATACAGCATCTGGAGAAATACCTCCAGGGGTTTGAAACAAACCTTCTATTAGTCATGAGGAATAGGATGAGCTATAAAACCACATCTGGAGAATTATATTTCAAAAGACTCATCCATTTCTCTTTGATATCACCAGGTGCTAAGCCAGGTGTTTTACATAAATTATCTCATTTGTTTTCTCTGGCTGTACGTGTTAAGGTAAGTCTTGTTAATCCCATTTTATAGATGAAGGAACAGAGACTTAAAATGGGTAAAGGGTTGCCTAACATTCCATAGAGAGGGTCATACCCTCCCTGCAGCACAGAAATCTAGGGCATGATATTTAAAGGTGAAACATGAAAGGCATAATGAACACAGGCAGTTGGTTACTATGTGGCTGGAAATAAAAGACACAAAGAAGCCTAATGTAGTGGGAACATTTAGGGTAATGATACATGACAGAGAAGTGAAAATGTGATGGGTGTGTGTATTGCGTGATGATGCTGCCTGGACGGAATGATATGGAGAAAGAGTAGCCAAGCTGGAAAGAAGTACATAAACTGTTAGGTAAATAGGCAGATCTAGGAAATTACAGATGTGGCTTAAGGACCGCCTCGGTAGCCTAATACCGTTTGATGGATGGAGTTTCAAGCGCATGCAGGTTTAAAATAATTTAGCCTTGATTGCCTGTGGATGGAAGTTGAGGTTTTGGAAAGGAAAATGTATTTTCTTCCCTCCTGGGAGCCTTGTGTACTGTATCAAAAGCCTAAATTAAAGGAATTGCATTGGCTTGTGTGTGTTGATAAAGTTACTATTTAAAGCAAACAGAAGACTTCAATTTTTCAAAAGAGGAGGTAGTTGGACGATAGAAAATCGGTAAGCTTGGACACCTGCTCCCAATCTTCGTTGGCATTTAGAAAGGGAACGGAATATGTAAAACTTGCTTGAACTTTTTTCTTTTGATAGATGGAAGATGTTCATACCATAGTCTAGAAACAGGGAGGTGATGAATTCACTAAATGATGTGGCAATTTTTATACAGTACAGCTTCCAGAAGAAAAAAAAAAAAAAGAAATACTTTACTCAGTTTTCATAGTGAGGTGATTCAGATAGATAGACTCATAAGTATGAGACAATATTGCAGACCGAAGATGATTTCTGTTTGGAAGCTCAAAGACAGGGCATGGGGATCTGAAGTAGCAGCAGTTGTATGTGGGAAAGCCTGCCTGGTTGTTCCTTGAGAAAGGAATGCTGATCTCCTTGCTCTACTGTGGGATGAACTGGGTCCGACAGTGCAAATTTCAAAGGTAGCCTGAAGAGGAGAAGCAATCATCTCCAGAATGCCTGTGGGATGGGGTCTGGAAGGTTCTTCGTGGCTGGTAGCTGCTTCTTGATCTGCTTTAAGGAGTACAGATCATCAATGAAAGCTATTGGGTTGATTTTGGAATCAGTGGGAAAATGGAGGAAACAAAATTTAGCTTTCTGAGAGTACTGTGGTCTCACATTGCAGAGCAAGATAATTCAAGAAAGAGACTGGCTTTCCTTGTCAGTAACATCACCAGTCGTGGAAACAGCCTTGATTTGGGGTTAAAAATATATACAGCCGTGGAGGTGCAACCCCATTCTCAATGCTGACTTTAATTGTTACCCAAGTGTTGGTGGAAGGTAAAAATGTCTGGAACCAGGAAATATGCTTTGGCTCAGGGAAGATGAATAAGAAATAAATTCAATGGGTCTCCTAGTAGTCACCTCAGCCATTACTGTAAGAAACACCATGTGTTTGGAGGAGCCCTATAATTACCTGAGATGACATAGTTTATCATTATATTTTTCTTTATAGGAATAATGTAATGTAGATGTGGTCAAACAGCAAAAAGACTTTTTAAGTTTTATGATTTGTAGTTTGTGTAGCCAATTGATCAATTATATTTTTCTACCTACCTGGCTTAAAAAAAAAGTTGCCATATTTGTTTATTAGGGGAAAGTTTACAGACTGTAAAGTGCCAAGTGTTTCTGTGAGCTTCGACCTTCATCTAAAATGCTATACTTCCAGTGAACAGACACAGTCTTGGTTATACAAAAAGAGTGTGCTCTGAAAAACATCATGAAAGCCTTGGTGTCTTAACACATTGGATATAAGCAGCTTCTTTTAGGTAATTACCGGACTTCATCTTTTTCAACCTGAAAAGTTCTTTGGTACTAGCATTGTAGAATATATGTTGTGCACAATAGATTAGAATAATGGTTTTATGGATGCTGATTTCCTTGGTAAGAGAAAAAATCTTTATTATTCAGCTTTAATGGCTCTCCCTCTCCATCTCTCCCTCCCCCTTCTCTCTTTCTCTCTCTGTCTCTCTGTCGATGATTCAGTGAGTTTCCTCAGTGAGAGTGGGGATTCTTAGACAGTGTACCAATTGGTCAGAGGGGAAAGATAAAAGTACAACAGATGTCTAACCTACATCCCTTGTGTGGGACCAGCATGGTCAGAGAGAGGGAAATCGGAACATGTTTGGCTGATACACATTATTTGAGAGAGAAAATCTCTTTCCTTCTCTTGTCATAGCAGTCTAGCACAGGGCTTTGAGTTTCATAACCTTTTTTATGTTTATTTATTATTTCAAGTTACATCTCCATCACAGTCTCCTCCCTCTACCCCTCCTGATCCCACCCTCCCATCCTCTCCCTGTTCTCCCAGAATTCATAATTCTTTTTTGTTTGAATAATTAGGCCACAATTATGAAAATTATAAGGTATAACATACATTCCCAATGTCAAGTTCATACATATTTGCAACTGATATTAATATTCCATTATCTATCTCAATGAGTTTAAAGTTCTATACCTAACTCAGTTTCCATTCTCACTGCATTACCAACTTAAAGACATCTTCTTGACCTAGAACAGCCTTTTAATTCCTAAACAACTTAAAATTTAGCTGTGAGACTATAACTTAGCTGTTTTGAGCTTCTCTCATCCAGCACTCCCCGTGATCTTTTATTTGAATAACTTGTGATTTTCAAAATTTATAAACTCCATCATGCATTTTAAATTATTGTTCACAGTTTTCATTTAAGATTTAGTGTTTTTAAAGGCTGTAATTTGGAGCACATAAGGATCTATTTATTTATTTGTTTGTTTGTTTATTTATTTATTTATTTATTTCTGAGCGTGGGAGATCTCTCCATCTTCTGATGTCTTCTTTAATTTGTTTTTTCAAAGACTTGAAGTTACTGTCACACAGATCTTTCCCTTGCTTGGCTAGCATTACCCCAAGATATTTTATATTATTTGAGGCTATTGTGAAGGACTTTTGTTCCCCCGATTTCTTTCTCAGTCCCTTTGTCATTTGTATATAGGTTACTACTGATTTTTTAAAATTATTTTTTAGTCAATCTTGTATTCAGATACTTCACTGAAAGTGTTTATCAGCTGTAGTAGTTTGATGGTGGAATTTTTAGGGTCACTTCTGTATGCTATAATATCATCTGTGAATAGTGACACTTTGACTTTTTTCCTTTCCAATATGTATCACCTTGCTTTAGGTAAAACTTCAAGTAATGTATTGGATAGCTATTAAGAGTTCTGGAATTTTAGTGGAATTGCTTTGGGTTTCTCTCCATTTAAATTGTTGAGTTGGCTATAGGCCTGCTGTAAATTGTCTTTATTATGTTTAGCTATGCCCCTTGTGTCCCTAATTTTTCCAGTACTTTTATCATAAAAGGGTGTTGGATTTTGTCAAAGGCTTTTGCAGCATCAAATGAAATGATCATGTGATTTTTTTTCTTTCTCTTTGTTTATATGGTGGCTTACATTGACTAATTTTTGTATACTGAACCCTCCCTGCATCACGGGGATAAAGCCTACTTGATCACGGTGGATGATGTTTTTGATGTGTTCTTGGATTCAATTTGCAAGTATTTTATTGAGTATTTTTGCATCCATGTTCATAAAGGAAATCAGTCTGTAATTCTCTTTCTTTGTTGACTCTTTATGTGGTTTGTGTATCAGGGTGACTGTGGCCTCATAATATAAATTGGGTAATGCTCCTTTGATAGATAGAAGATGTTAGTACCATAGTCTAGAAACAGGGATATGATGAATTGACTAAATGATGTGGTAATTTCTATATAGTACAGCTTCCAGAAAAAACAAAAACAAAACAAAACAAAACGAAATACTTTACTGCAGTTATATAGTGAGGTTATTCAGATAAATAGACTCATATGTATGAGGCAATGTTGCAGACTAAAGAAGATTTCTCTTTGGAGGCTCAAAGGTAGGCAGAGGCAGGGCATGGGGATCTAAATCAGCAGCAATTGTGTGTGGGAAAGCCTGCCTGGTTGTTCTTGAGAAAGGAATGCCGATCTCCTTGCCCTACTGAGGGATGGACTGGGTTATAGTCTATTTAAATTATTTATCTGATCTTAATTTAATTTTGGTTAGTGATACCTATCAAAATTCTTTCTTTTTGAAATTTAAAAAAAGACAGAGTATGCCCTTTTGATTTCCCTGATTTCCTCTGTATCTACTGCTATGTTTTCCTTTTCATTTATAATTTTATTAATTTCTATATTCTCTCTCCATCTTTTAGTTAGTTTGGATAAATGTTTGTCTATTAATTCACTTTAAAATACGTCCAATAGAATGGTTGAGATTTGACCTGTTGCCATCCAATTAAAATATTAGCAAATTCTTCTTTAACAAATATCTGTAGTGTTTATCATTCTTCTAAATTTTATATTTTCCCAGTTTCTCACAATAGATTTTTAATCTTCTCTGGGTTAAAATACCAACTACTTATGGTTAAAAATCCCCAATATTATTTTATAATAGTATTGAAGGTATATAATTTTATACAGGAAGTCATTTATAATCAAAATAAATATAAAAATGTATTTTCCCTTTGATTTTTTTAAGTCTTGACTTAAGTTTTTTTGTCAGGTTGTAGTTTTTCTGTAATGCTGCCCTTGTTGCATGATTTGGTCAATGTTCCTCTTCTCTTTCTTGGAAGGAGACCATTATCATCAATGCAATCATTGAACTGGGTGGATCTAAGCCTATCAATTTGTCACGTGTTCTCGTTTTTTTTTTCTTGTATTTGTCTGTGAGTCCCTCTACTATCTTTATATGTCTGTTTTAGGAATTATGCATCCCAATAGTCCATTGTCTACCACTGCTAATTATTGCCGCTTAATATCAAAGGTAGAAACTTACAATCAAAAGCTGGGAAGATGGTTCAATGAGTAAAGCACTTTCTTTGCAAGCATGAGCACACAGCACGTTATTAACTGCTGGCTCACCTGCTGGTCTGCTTATAATTCCAGAAGCCATTTGTAATTCCAGTAAGGTGGTCAGCTAGCTGAGCTGAATTGCAAGCTCTGTGGTCAAATGAGAGATTCTACCTTGCACATGCACACTTATCTTCTATTTTTATCACATATTTTAAATTAAAGTTATTTAATATTAATACATGCATATAATGCATTGGAATCAAATTTTCCTTTCCTGTAGTTCCTCTATTATGCCTCCTGTATAGCTGCTCTTTTAAAAAAAATCAACTTGATACATCCTAGATTTAACTGGGAAGAAGAAACTGAATTAAGAAAATGCCCCCATCCAGATGGCATATATATAAGCCTGTAGGATATTTTCGTGATTAATTATTGGAATGAGTGAGCCCAGGCCATGAAGGATGGTTTTACCCCTAGTCAGGTGGTCCTGAACTTAGGAAAGCAGGTTGAACAAGCCAGGAGTAGCAAGGCAGTAAGCAGTACTCTTCTATGTCCTCTGTTCCGTTTCTGAGGTTCCTGTCCTAAGTTCCTTTCCTGGCTTCCCTCAGTCATGGACAATGACCTGAGAGTTGTAAGATGAAATAAATCCTTTCTTCCCTATGGTGCTTTTGGCCATGGTGTTTATCATAGCAATTGAAACCTTAAATAAAACACCACACCACCACTTTTTCTTTTCAACTTCGTCATCCCCATCCCCTGCCTCTTTCTCAATACCCACTGAATCCACTTGGTGCTGTCTGTATGTGTATGGGTGTGGGACCATCTATTGGATCCATAGCAGCCTTTCAGGGCCTGCCTAAATTCCTGAAGAAAACTGATTCTATCTCGGACAGAATCCAAGTTGTCAGTAGCTCCTCATGTAATGATGGGAGTTCATGAACTCCTCTCTATCCCATTTTGGATGAGTTGATGTGCATGTCGTCCCAGCCAGATGAGTTTATATACTCAAGTGTGCTGTCTGATCTGGCAAATATTATTTTCTTTCAGGCTTTTACCCTCCCTGAACTTCCAATTTCTCTATCCAATCTTCCATGATTATCAATAAGCCTTAGTGAGAGGGGCTGTGATATAGATATCCCATTTAGAGCTAAGCTTTCTACAATCTCTTATTCTCTACATGCCAACTAGTTGTGGGTTTCTGTACTAATCATTATCTACTGTTAAAAGAAGTTTCTCTGCTGACAGTTGTGAAATGTATTAATCATGGGTATAAATATAAGAACCTAGATACTAGTTTATTGCTAGGTCCATTAGCATAATAACAGTGTTGGTTTCTTTCCTATGACATAGGGCCTATGACATAGCTGGTCACACGTTTGCGGCCCACTAAATGGTACCAGGCAAGGGTTCCATATTGTTGAGTGGGCTCTACATACAAGCAGGAAAAGGTTGGTTACTTCCATAACATTTGTGCCACTATTGCACCTATGGACAAATTGATGTTTGTTAGACATAGAATTTTGGATTGGCCACTGTGCTAGTTTGAGTGAGAAGTGTCTTCCATAGGCATAAGTATTTGAACACCTGGTACCCAGTCGGCAGTGGCATTCATGGAGACTTATTGGAGGAAATAAGTAATGAGAGGCAGGCTTTAAGAGTCTATAACCTTGTGCTACAAGCAGTTCTTTCTCTGCGATGTGCTTGTAGTTCAAGACGTGAAACCTCAGCTTTTGCCTTGACTTCCATACTTGCATTCTGCCATGCCTACCATCACGATTAACTCTTATTCCACTGGTACCACACACTCAAACATTTTCTTCTATAAGTATCCTTGGTGATGGTATTTTATCAAAGAGACAGAAAGGTAACTGATACAGGTGGTATTTTATTTCTCTGTTTAAAGATTTAGTTCCTCTGACTTTTGGCTTTTACTAAGTCTTATGAGAAATTCATGCTGATTCAAGTTATTGATTCAGTGCATAACATAGTTTTTCTACTACTTCTTTTTTAGATTCAGTTCTTTATGCTAAGTTATCTCGGTTATGTTCAGTATGGAAATTATCATTATTATTTAAGGTTAGGAACAGAAAATGTGAGAAGGGTGACATATCCTGCTGTAGTTTCTTGGATGGTGGTAAAAAGTATTATACCCTTGAGAAAATAACAACAAAAAATTGGTATTCATGGCACCATATGTAGCAGAAAGTGCATATCCACAGACACCTACCTCTCATGCCATACAAGCAGCATGAAGTAAGTATCACAGAAAGGTGTTATGCTTATAGTAGATTTGAATCTTCTCCCATGTGAGGAAAGCCAATATTTTAAGAGAAACTGATAATAAATCTGCCCAACTGTTGGCACACAGGAGACAGATATCATCTTTATTGTTATACAGGTCATGAGAGAAATCTGCCCTCAGAGGAGATAGTATCTCTATCTTCTGAGTTTATTTGCTATACAAACATCATTCAAAAGATAATATGAAACAAAAGCTGAAATAAAAAGTACAAAAAGTACAAGCGTGTAGAGAACTAAGAATTCTGGACTTTTTGGTTTTGTTAATATAGATATTTTTATCAAAATTACACTGTTAGGGTCTTTGTTTTTGCGGATATTTAACTCCAATATATTTTCTTTTATTGTGGGCCTCCACATTGTGTATGTGAACAACTACAGATTTCTGAGAAACAACAGGCTCTATTAACTTGGTTTTTTTTTTTCTTGGACCAGCAAGATGGTCCTTTCTGGAAAGCCTGAAAACCTGAGTTCAGTTCTCAAAGTCTACATACTAAAAGGACAGAAGGGACTCTCAGAAGCTGTCCTCTGATGTGCAGATGTGTGACTTGGCATGTATGTGTACACATAAAATAAGTAAATAAAGTGTAAAAGAATGTCCTTTTCTTTCCTTTCTATAGATTTGGTAATTATCTTCAAATTCGCGAAAATTTCCCTCTGTTGCATATGACCTCTTATTGAAGCTATCTAGTGATCTTTAAATATTGATTCCCTAGTTAAAATATTTCCATTCTGTTATTTTTATAACATGTAATTTCTAAAGATGCTTATCCTTCCCTTCTATTTCAAATGTACTATTCTTTAACTCAACAGCATGGCTACCACAGCTGCTTAAAGTTTTTTTTGCCCCATAATCAAACATTTATATCCTTTTGAGAATGGCACCTATTTGTTTTATTTTCTCCTGAGAATTGGTCTGCGTTTCCCAGTTTTTGTCCTGCTGTATAATTTTGAATAATATCCTGGACATATAAATGCTGTATTATGTGGGTTTTTTTGGGTCTGGTTATAATCATCTGGAAAGGCTGATGCTTATAAAGGAACTATTTGACTAATGCCGAGTGTTCTGTCTTCTTTGGCCGTGGCTCGTATCTCAACTCAATACTTGCAGCATTTTCAATCCTACTTTGAGTTTGTTCCACATATGGCTAACTTTCAGTTGAGTTCTCAAAGTCAGCACTGTACTGATTTAGACATCTTACACGCTAGTGTGCATGAGAGGTAAGCCTGATCCTTGCTTAGGGCACAAAATGAGGGGATCTCATTTTCTAGCTTTCAATGGTATGGGAATCCCATACACTCTCCAGCTCAAGTAATCTACTTTCATTTATTTCTGTGGCTAGAGAAAAAGTTTTCTGTCAGCTGCCATAGCCAAGACATTTGTGTAACTGGAGCTCACCCCATGGACAAAGTTGTGAAGAATTTAATAGGAAAGCATTGTCCAATTTCTTTTGCATGTTCCAGTTTTGGTTTTTTGTTTTGTTTTGTTTTGGGTTTGGTTTGTGTGTGTGTGTGTGTGTGTGTGTGTGTGTGTGTGTGTGTGTGCACAATCTTCATGCCTCTCTTTACTTTTCACAGTCCTCAAGAGTCCCAGATTTCAAAGGCCACAGTAAGCTTGACAATATTCTTAATGTTAATTAACTACAGGGATGAACTGTGTGGTGTCTGTATTCAGTACTGAATCAAGAACAGCAGCTATGTTCCAAATTGTCTTAATAAGAACAATAATTATCTCTGTAAGATGTATCCCAAGAGAGAAAGTTTGGGGTCAGACAGAAAAAAAGGGGGGATTTCATCTCTGCTTTCCTTTTCTTATTCCTTATCTTAGTCCTGCCTCTCTTTCTCAAAAACCACAACACCTATGCCTGCTAATAAAAATCTTACTTAGGCCAGTTCTCATGTCTGTCTGAGGCTTCTCTCAACTCTGTTAAAAAAAATCCCATTTTCTTGGTAATCCACTTGAAGTTAGTTATCAGGTAAGGAACATTTGATAAACTAATTCTCTTTAAGGTGCTGCTGTGTGATAATGCTTATCTCTTTCCAATGCCTGCTTTAAAGTTTATTTTGGAAGGAGACTTTGTACTAAATCTAAAGCCTGATCTTTGGGAGTAGAATTTTTAAGTTTCAGCATTGGGTAATTATAAAGATATTTTCCTAGGTGGGATAAAGAGGAAACTTTCACCTAAGCACAAGGGCAGTTATGGCTAGTTATTTATATGTGGCAATTTAGATGTTCCCATTTTGTAAGAATCTGTACAATAATTACAAAATTATAAGAGCACTAAATACATTTAGTGTATATTATAGACTTTCCATTTAATTTTTACAATTTACATTTTAATTTAATTTGATTTCTATTTAACAAACCTCTCTTGACTAGCCAGGACTATTGGCTTTGTTATTACGTTCATGACAACACTTAAGATGTCATTAAATACTCCTGTTAAAGGGAAGGAGGATGGTAAATGCAATGATCTGTGAAAAATAAATGAATGTTTAAATACAAGCTTAAAAACCTTCTAAAACTTATACATATAACTTTTCCTACCTTCCCCCTCTATTTGAATAACACTTCTATATTATATTTCTAATCCTTTTCTTCATATTATGTAGAAGTAATGCATGAAAACATTGGTCAGTAGCTTAGCATTTTAGAAAACACTTAATAATCCTTAAAACTTGGCATATCATCCCTATAACTTTTTTTGAATTCTCTAGAAGGCTCAAATAGTTCACTCTATGTATAGCCTGAAAATATCTTCCATATAGCATCCATATTGCTATTGTAGTCTCCTTATGAGTTGTTTCAAGGAATCAACTGTCTCCCTCAGACTTTGCTTCTTCAGAATTGAGACAAATCTTAATTTAATTCCCACCTTAAAGGAACATGGAAAATGAAGAAAGAAAACAGAAAGATAGGACAGTATAATGATTTGAATAGTATGCAAGCCGATCATTTTGTTAGGTACTATGACAGCCTATTATAGTTATTTTCTAAGCTAATCAGAAATAAAGCTGCTAAGAGACAAGCAACAACTGCTTACCCTAATATAAGAGATAGACAGGGACTCTTCTAAAACCTCAAGAGATCTGCAGAATATGGCATTCAAAATGTTTTCGTAACTTTAGATTTTTTTATATCAAGACGTATCAACTCATGACAGCACCCCCTATTCTACCCCATGTAGAAGATGAGCATCGAAGAATCTCCAGTGGGAGATGATTGAATGAGTCACAAGCCTATCTCTTGGTAGGAAAAGCCCCTTGCTCCAACTGTAGACAGAATGCTATCCAAAACCTGGAAGCAGGTAGCAGGTAAGTCGACAGCCTAGCTCTGCCAAGACAAGGTAGGCAAGTCCTTCATAACCCCTGCTCTACAATCAATGTCTGTCAGAGAAACAGGGCCAAATGACTGAAGATCGATGCTGTAATGTATGGAGAGAAAATGGGAACTGTCCAGGCAGCCACTGGTATGTCACTTCTTAGTTTTGGAAGCTGCAGGCCCTGTACTTCCTATAAAATCAGATATATTTATCCCTCTCCGGTCTCTGAGGTGGTTGAAGAACAGATAGCTAGAGTCTCATAATTAAATTTTAAGTTGTTTAGGAGTCAAGAGAGTGTTATAGATTTAAGAAGATGCTTTTAAAATTGTGTTGCATGTTAGTATGAATGTTGAGTTAGATATAAAACTTTAAACTCATGGAGATGGTTAGATAGTAGAATGTTAAAGTCAGGTGCCAAATACATACGGACTGGACATTGGGAATATATGCTAAGCCATATAACCCTCATAACTGTGGCCTAATTACCTCTGTTGTTTTGTATTGTATTTATTATTATAAGAGAAAGAGCCATTTGTTGGACTGAAAGGGGAAACTGTAGGGGGAAATAAGATATACATTAAACTTAAAAAAAAAAAGGGGAAGAGGATGAGGTTTGAGGGTGGAGGGTGGGACTGGAGGGGGGAATAGGGAGGGGACTGCAATTGAGATGTAACTTGAAGAAATAAAAAATAAAGGAAAAAAAAAGAAAATGTCTACAGATCTCTTGAGGTTTTTGAAGACCACCTATCTATCTCTGTATATTTGGATATCCAAATGTTGCTTGTCTCTTAGCAACTTGATTTCTGATTAACTTAGAAAACATCTGTAATACACTATGCTAGTACCTAACAAAATGAGAAGTTTAAATGACTATTAGTTTGCATTTCTTTCTTTTTTTTTAAATACTTTATTTTTTTTCTTCAAGTTACATCTCATTCACAAACCCCTCCCTATTCCCCCTTCCTATCCCACCCTTCCACCCTCTTCCCCCCAGAAGTTTCCCCTTTCAGTCCAACAGATGGTTCCTTCTCTTATAACAGTAAATATTATACAAAACATCAGATATAAATATGCCACATTTATGAGAGTTAAATGGCCCAGTATACCTTCCCAATGTCCAGTTTATACATATTTGGCCCCTGACTTTAACATTCTACTATCTAACCATCTCCATGAGTTTAAAGGTCTATATCTGACTCAACATTCATACTAACTTGCAACACACTTTTAAGAGTATCTTCTTAGATCTATAGTTTGCATTTCTTAATTATCCTAAACAGTTTGTGACAGTTGCTATCAAAAGGCCAAAACTTCATATTGCATTTTTAAGCATTACATAGGTACAACTACCTTAAAAAGAGTTAACCTTATTTTTGTATAATTACGCAATGATCAATACTGATTTAGTACTTATTTAACCTTCATTTTGTATCAATATGCAAAGATGTAAGAGCATACTCAATAATCTATCACTTTTTCTTTGTCATTCCTATGTCTATATCCCATTTTTTTCCAGTCTTTCCCCCCTACTTAGGAGAGAAAAAAGGATAGAGAAAAGAAAAAGAGAGAAATCCCTGGATCTAACCCCCCAAACCTTGTTTAACAGTATCATTTAATAACTTGTAACCAATCCCCCTAAATAACAACAAACATCTATAACCCATCAAATGACCAAAGGGGGAAAAATCACCCACCCTACCTTCTGGGAATGGAACGTTGCTTTCTTAAAATTGTTTCCTGCTGATTTGGGATGTAGGAAACCTGATTGGGGGCCCAAATATTAGAAAATGTCCTGCACAGGCTTATTGTTTTGACGCCTATTCCCCGACTGGTGTGCTATTTTAGGAGGCACTATGCTATTTAGGCTGTAGGAATAGCTGAGGAAAGTAGGTCACTGGGGACATGGTTTCGAGGTGTGGTCTCAGTATTTTTTTTTTTTTTTACCTAGACCCTAATGTTCCTCTTCTCCCTCTCTCCATCCTTCCACTTCTCCTTCCTATCTCCATGCCTTCCACCTGCCTTGAGGTAGAAAAGCCTTCTCCTCCACACAATTAAGTCCCATGGTGCTAAGGCTTCAGTCTGGCCCAAATGAATGGAATCAGCTGACAACAAAAATGAAACCTCTGAAATCAGGGTCCAAAATAAGCGTTTCCTCTTTTTACATTGTTCTTTTAGATATTTCGCCGCTGCAGCAAAATGTGTCACTAACCCAGTAACTCATGTGTGGTTCTTCGTGGCCATACATGTGAGAGACAGTCTAGTGTAGATTAGACCCAATTCTAAGAAGCTGGTCAGAGTGAAGAGAGCACTGGAGCCACGGGTTCTGTCGTGTAGTAAGAGGAAGCTAGTGTGTTGGTGTTTGGTCTTCAGAGGGGACTGAAGGATTCAACCAATCAAGGGGAGAAGGAAAGGCAGGCTAGAAGAGACTCCCTACATAGCATGACCACTTGGCTTGAGGTGTAGATGGCCAAAGGTTAGAGGTGAAGTGGGAACTCTGCAGGCAACTATATTCAGGATGGAGCCCTCCCTCCTCTCAAGGGGATGGTAAGACAGGGTAGTTGAGGAAGAATAATAGCAGCTGCCATTTCCTTTTGGCTGCTTTCTTAAGCAAACATAAAAACAAAAGAAAAAAAAACAGCCTTTGAGAATTCATTCTACTTGCAGTCTTGATCTGTTTGAAAGACTCTTAGGACAGTAAGTTACTTAAAACAGTAAGTGCTTATTAAGTCCCCAGGGTGCCCAGACCACTATGCAAAGTGCTATGTGCTGCGTTAAGGGAATGCTCAACAAACAAAGGATCTGCTCTAGGCAAAAGTAATATGTACTTTGTGTATATGTGTGCAAGACTTCAACTGGGCTGAAATAATGTGTTTTAAGCTTTGCCTGGAAGAAATCCATGTTGTGAAAAAGTCTTAAATAATATTGGAGAAAAATTCAACAAAGAGTAGAAAATCAATCAAGGTTTAGAGGTTAGAGTAGGTGAAAGGTTTTCCCTTGTGCTCTACACATTTTTCTTTTATCTATCAAGATGCTGGGATTGATTCTATCATATACAATAAATAGAAAATTACCAGCCTCATTTGGGGAAACTAGCCCTTCAATCAGTTAAGTGAAATGAGGATTTTCAAATGCTTTCCATGTGTCCAGTCTTGTGCCAAGTGTGTAGTGGATAAAGGAGGGTCCCTGGCATCATGTTGCCTTTGCAAGTTTCCTGGAGGAGAACAGATGAAGTGGTATGAAGGAGTACTGAGAAGACTTACAGCAGAGGTCTCTAATACATTTAGCAAAGCTGCTGGGAGTACTGATGTATGTAACCACCCACTGTATTCTCAAATTAGACCAGCCATGCCATAGTCAAAGGTTTGGGTGGCTACTGAAAAGGCTGTCATGGATTTTCACCTGTTCTTAAGATTATTATGTTTTTCCTTTTGGTTTTTCTGGGGACTCTCGTGTGATCCAGTGTCACTGATATTTGTTTTATGCTGATACTCCAGCTGTGGTAGAGTTGGGCCTCTGGACTTCCCAGATAGGGCTGGGTTTCTCTTTAATTGACGAAAGGAAGGGAATAGAGTGGCCTCTATGCCTTGAGTGGCTGTGTCTGAAACATCAGGAATGGACACCAGGAAGAATAACATTTTTAGTGCATATGGGGCTCTTACAATTGGTAGTTTATTTTAAGGATAAGAGAAGTCATTTTATTCTTCTTCAATGATAGTGGTGACCATGACCCCTAGGTGGCTTTACCTTAGGTGATCCAAGCTGTGGGACTTCAGTTTCATAAGAAGAGCGATCAGGTGTCTCAGCATGTTTCTTAGGTGTGTGTATTAGACCTTTGATAGCAAGGGGCAAAGTTGAAAGGGGCCAGATGAATGACGTTTATTTAATACAACAGATGTGGAAGCAAGGGAGGCCTTGGGAGAGTAGAGTTGGCAACTGGAAAACTGAGGAGTGGAGACTCTGAGTCTCTGTCTCCATCCTCATGGACTTTCTTGTTTGTCTGTGAATGAAGCATCAGTGTACTCAATAGTCAGAAAGGGCCATTCTGGCCCCACTTCTGTATGGACTTTCAGAAGAAGCCTCTATTACCTGATTGTAATCCTAGGAAACGCAACTCACATTCTCAGAGAAGAATCAGTTTTGGAGACTGTTGCCCAGTCATTGTGGCATGGGGACAGGGTCATATTAT
Organism: Lophiomys imhausi; assembly: GCA_907164525.1. Classification (NCBI taxonomy): domain Eukaryota; kingdom Metazoa; phylum Chordata; class Mammalia; order Rodentia; family Muridae; genus Lophiomys; species Lophiomys imhausi. The sequence continues at coordinate 462,267 of CAJQZJ010010411.1, forward strand.
GTAGATGCATTTCCATCAACCTCACCCCAACAGTAAGTGATCTACACTAGATGAGATGACATCAGCTTTATAGGGATCCCCCAAAGCTACCCACAGAATTGCATACTGGCACGAGGCTATGGGGCAACTTTTCCTGCCAGTCAAATCACTTTCTTAGCTCTTTCAGAAACAGGGTGACTCATTGCATTTGCTGAGTCCACAGTTTGAGAGTTATGTCTTTGCTCAAGGGCTTTGGTGATCTTCCTGATGAAATCCAAAGTTACCTTTAGTGTCTATGTTAAAACGTTTTATGGAATGAGTTATAAAAGGAAGCATGGTGGCCTACTTAGATATCCTTCGATTCTGACTAAGTTTATACTGATCTGGATGCTAGCATGATGGGGGTATGCAGGTAATGCTGAGTAACATACATGGTTGTTAAAAAGGACAGGGGAGTGTGGTGTGTCATTATATGAGAAACAGTTGTCATTGGGAAGAATTCCCCCAACACACTTCTTTTTTTTTTTTTTTTTAAGGCAGAGTCTCATGTTGCCCAGGGTGGCCAGAACTCAATATGTAGTGAGGCTAATCTTGAATGTTTGATCTACTGACTTCTACGTCCTGAATGTTTAGAATGCAGGAGTGCACTAGGACAGTCAGTGTATGTGGTGCTGGGGCTCTAACCTATATGGTGTTCTTCATGATGGACATGTATTAACTAAGCCACCTCCTCAGCTTCTCCCCAACATTTTACATAAAGTCAATTAGAGAAGAGAAAGAATTATAATTTGGTTTGTCTTGGAAACAAGGCATTGATTTACACTTGGTTCTCAGGGTACACATTTTCTCTTTGCACATTCTACATCAGGCACTGTGAGGGTCCTGTGGCATAGGAATGAACTCCTGCATTTTCATGAGTCACTCTGTGTATCAGATTGACCACACAATCTGAAGGGCAGCATGCAAACTGAACATACAGAGTCCTTCCTTAAAAAACTATTATGAGTTTTCAAGGTGGTGAGAAAGCCTTTTGAAATGCAGGTCTATGCACTGTTTGGAGCTTGCGTGAGGATGTAGCCACCCAGGGTGAGGCGCTTGTGCAGTTCAGGTGTATGTGTACCCTTCAGTGTCTTGTAAAGACCAGAGGGGGAACATTTTCCTTCCAATGGTGCAGATGCTAACATGGCCCAGGTGATTCTACCCGTTCTAATTATCAAAGAAAACAGCTTGCAATTTACAACTTTTATAAAGGAGAAAACCATTTGTAATTCAGGTATGCTGCAATCCAGTGGCACAGCCTTGGGAGATTTGCAGTCATTACATCTCTATTAATTGTATAAAATTATCCTAGCAGATTTCACATTAAATCCCCCTTTCTTGTGTTTTCTTGTCATTGTTTAAAATTCTCAGGTGATGACATTTAAAACTTCTTTTTGTCGTAGATTTTACATATGCCTAATTTGGGTTGACTTTATAGCCTGTACCATAACAGTCTGTGAAACCACAACTCAATACTTTTAGCCAAGAAAGACATCTGACCGTTAGTATTTCAAAGAGGTGATTTTGATTTATAATATCTGAATTTATTATGCAAAACTAGAAGGAAGCTGTGCATCCTGAGGTGAAAATGTCAGTTTTATACAAACTGCATAATGTACCTTAAAATAATTTTAAGTAATATGTTTCATCCCAGGATTTTCATTAACTCAAGCAGCATGCATTGTAAAAATATATCCAGCTGACATATTATAAATATTCTGAAAATTTTAAGGAAAGGGCTTATATAAAACATCTCAATGAAAAAATTTTAAAAAGAGAATAGAGATTTCACATAGTTAAAAATAAAATCATTACAAAATCATCTGGTGTAACATCAATATTTGGCCTGAAATTTAGTAAAGCTATTACATTGTGTCTTAGTTAAGGTTTTATTGCTGTGAAGAGACACTATGACCATGGCAACTCATAAAAGGAAAACATTTATTTGGGGGTGACTTACAATTTTAGAGGTTTAATCTATCATCTTTATGGCGGGAAACACGGCATCATGCAGGCAGCAGGAAGGAAGACTAAGTTCTTCACCTGGTTCGGCATGAAGCAGAGAAGAAAACTGTGAGCCACTAGGGCTGGTTTCGAACTTCTGAGAGCTGAAAGTCCACCTCCTAGTGATACATTTCCTCCAACACCTACTCCAACAAGGCCACACCTCCTGATAGGGCTACTTCCTGTGAGCATATGGGGGCCATTTCTTTCGCACCACCATATACCGTGACAGTCATCTTCTTTTCCAAGACTAACCTTCTTGCCTGATATGTCAACCTTCACGTATTCTTTTTTCCCACTGTCATTTCCTACAGATGCAGGCTCTTCGTGGGTTTGGCTTAGGCTTTTCCACTTACAAGTGCTACTGTGTCTGGCACAGAGAAGGTCCTATCTCATGTGCAGTTAGGAACAACAGCTTTGAGACTCAACCTTGCCATCCACAGATTGGTCCAGTCCTAACTGGATCCCAAACAGCTATGAGAGTTGCCCTGATGATACACTGAAAGATCTTCCCTCTGCACTTATTGTCTGGTTTATGAAGAAGATCCAGGAGGTCTGGGTAAGCAGAGATCTGAATCTTTATTTTTGTTTCCATTTCATAGTCAATGTGGTTTGTCTGCGACTATACATGGTTTCTGCTAGATAGACTTTCAATTCTGGTTTTTACCTGAATTTTCTCCTGGGACTAGACCCTAGATTGATGACTAAGCTATGACTGATCCTTATTTTCAAGTTCCTGGGACAAGATCTTGCGTCAAGTATCCTTCAGAAAGACTTGAATTTCAAATGTATTCTGACTCTGTCTCCTACTGAATTGGAAAACTTTCAACTGAATTTATTTTTTCTATTTTTGTATATATGCATATATATGTATGTGTGGGTATGGTCACCTATGTGTGCATGTGCAGAGGCCATAGGCAATGTCTGGTGGTGTCTTTTTATATTGTACTCCCTCTTAATTTTTGAGGCAGGGTCTGAGCTCATTGAACTTGGAGCTCAGATTTCAGCTGGAGTGGGTGGCTGGTTAACAAGCCCCGGGATCTGTCTGTCTCTATGCCCTCACCCTCAACACTGGGGTTACAGGTGTACTTGGGGGATTGACATTCAGATCCCCAGGCTTGTGCACTAATTTCCCAACTGACCTATCCTATCTTTCCAACTTGTAACTGGGCAACATTTTTCTGTGAACTTTTTCTGCCATTTGGAATGAGATGTTTGCAACATGCCTGCCTTAGTCAGCATTGTATTGTTGTGAAGATACACTATGACCAAGGAAACTGTAATCAAAGGAAACTTTTAATTGGGGACTTGCTTATATTTTCACAGGCTTAGTCCATTATTATTCTGATGGAGAGCATGGTTGTACACAGGTAGACACGGTGCTAGAGAAGTAGCTGAGAGTTCTACATCTTGATCCACAGACAGAAAGGAGATAGAGATAGATAGATAGATAGATAGATAGATAGATAGATAGATAGAGAGAGAGTCTAGGATTGACATAGGCTTTTGGAACATCAATGCTTACCCCCAGAGACACACTTCAACTTCCTTCAACAAGGTCACACATACTCTGAGAAGGTCACACTTTCTAATCCTTCTCAAATAGTGCTACTCCCAGATATCTATGCATTCAACTATATGACCCTATGGGGACCATTCTTATTCAAACCACAATTCCCAAATGCATGCACTCTGCTACAGTAAGTGGTGGATCTCTTTACATATTGGCTACCCCTTGCTTTGAGAACACATTTTGTTTCCTTGTTTGTTTTGATCTTAAAGGCCATGAAATGTCACCAGGGCTTGTCTAACTATAACCAAAATTAGATGATTGACAAAGATTACTTATTAATCTACAGTGACTTTTCAGAGCGCTTTGGATGAGATCTGAGTTGAGTGACAGCGACCAAGGTGATCTCTTCTGACAAAATGTGATGTTTTCTGTGTGTTGGTGGGAAAGTACCACTAAAGGGTGGAATGATATAGCATTATATGAGCATTCATCAATCTGTTTATCAACCAGGATGTTGTGTTTCTCTTCTCACTATGACCCCAGTTTATGGCTCCAATGAACTAAGAAGTTACAGAGGTTCCACTCTGATTTGGAATAGGATCCTTGAGCTTTCTCCAGCATTGTTGAAGTCCATATGGTCTGTAATTCCTCTCCAAAGCACAGACTCTGATCCAGATGTGCTTCCCTGATTGCTGAAAGCTGTGGACATGAGATAAAGCCTAGATGAGAAGTCCTCCAGGGCAAAACAAGACCACAAGGACAGGAAAGTGCAGAAAGAGGAACTCAGGTAAGTGGATCAAAGAATCTGTTTGATCAAGCTTTTCTTGTAATGCTATCACTAGTATCTTGCTAAACAATATATCAACAGCAAATTTGTTCATTCTTGAAATGATCCCAGAGTTTTGTGTCTCTGCCTGAAATTAGTCTTCTTTCCCAGTTTCTGTGATGCCCGTGCATGGGTTGGTCATGGCACAACATGATCAGGAGAGGTGAAATTTGCGACTCTCATTTAGCAACCACCTGACTCCGAAGGACCTGCTCTCTTTTGTCACTTTATTTTCCACTCTGAAGTTGCACTGAACCAGTGTTCTTTGACTAAGTTGATTGATGATTAATCTGACAAAGACTCTGCCTCTTCCTCTTCACCCTTCTCATGTGCTGGCTCTTGTTCCCCACTTTCCATGGTTCCCTCTTCCACATCAAAACCCAGTCTCAGATCCCATGTGAGAGAGATCAAAACACTTTTATTATAAACTATAAAGAAATAATATTCATTATTCTAGTTTATTATAAACATATATATACATGTATAATATACAAACACATATAAAATATCTCACTATATTAACTATACATATATTATTTAGAAGCAAAGAGAACATCAAGTTTTTTTAATACCAGATACATAAGCAAAACAATATTAGAATTATTTTGATAAATATCAGTATAAATTATGAGATAAAAAACATAATGATATTGGGAGAAGATTTGACTAGAAGCACTGTGTTAAGAACATTAGGTGGAACCAAGAATTAATTCCTAAGATATCTGGTGTTCCAAAGTCAAAATGGCATACCCAGGTCCTAGACATTATTTTTTCCTTATCAAAAGAAGTGTATACCTTTAAAAAGTAAATTTATAAGATATATAATTTCTTCACTATGAAAATGAATTATCTCATAAATCCTTTATAAAGTTCAGTGAATATAAAAATAATGGATGTATATATCTATTATACATTTCTATAGGTAGAAAATATTTAGAGACCATGTATTTAGTAATGCATATATTTATGTATGCATATATATGATTATATTTTATTAAACTTAGTGGGGAATGATTGTTCAGTTTAAATGGAGAACAAAATGATATTAAGTAGTATGAAGTCCTTCCTGGTCATGGCAGAACTGGTTTTAGGGTCATCTATCTTTGAAATATCTCTAAAGCTCTTTATCAAGTGGGAAGTATATTCCTATCATTCTCTAGGCTGTGTCTAAGCTTGAAACTATACAAATAATTAAAGACTCCTCAGACCTTTGATTACCCTTTAATGATGTTACTCTAGTGTTAAGGATTGGAGGACAGATTCTTATTGATAAGTCTTGGCTATTGGTTTTGACATTGTCATTTTAGACTTGATTTTATACCACAGTACAGTCCTACAATCATAATGGCTACTGTCATGGAATTACAAAGATGCATTTTTCTACTCAGGATAAGTATGCTAACCAAATAGATTTTCTTTGAGTTATTATTAACCTCTGAATGATAAATTAATCTTGGCAACTTTAAAATTATTTTCTGCTTGCTTTCATATAACTTGTAAATATATCATTAGGGATTTCTTTGTTTACACTTCTTTTATTCTTCTAGTAGTAAGATATTATTAGCAGATATTGATTTTATGCTACAACACATTTTAGTCTATGCACACACACACCCCTTCTAGGAAAACAGAAAAAAACACATTCATTAGAATCCAAGGTTGCGTGATAAATTAAAGAATGGTGAAAGGCCTATTCATTTATTTTCTGGGAGATAACAGAATATTAATATCAAGGAGTTTCAGATAATTCCTAGAGATAAAAGTCAGTGGTATTCTACCCATAAGAATTTTCTATTAAATTATACTTATGAGGAGTCTGATAATTGTAATCAGCCCCAAAGTAAATATTCAAAGAACTTTGTCAATTGGAAATAATTAGCTTGGGGTTAATCTGATTTATCAGTGGTATCAGCTTGCCTTATGCTCTGAAGCACATATGCTACTTTGCCTATACATGTCAACATGCATCTCTGAACAACCTGAACAATGCATCAGAGCTATCAGGTCCATAGATACCTTGTCAATAATTCCACATTCTTGTTAGCTCAATTGCCCCCCCCCCCCACTTGGATCATGTTGCTGGTAGCTGCAACTTTCTCTGTCCATTCCTGATGTTGTTAAGAGTCACTTGTTCTCACTATCAATTTATACCATCAACATTCAAAACATCACAGGTTAAAAATTTGTATTTACATGCCATGTTTATCATAGCATGTAGTCAAACAACTTCCAAATAGACTATTTTACTTTAAAAGCCATTTTGAGATGAGGTTGTCACTACTACCTTCTCTCCAGGCAAGTAGAGGTCATTATAGAAATAAGTTTATCATATGCCTTGCCTATGACATCCTTCATATCATGTCTTACCTGTGAGCTACATCTATAGGTATCTAAACTTACCAGCTTTTCTCTTGATTCTTGATTTTCCCTTAAGAAGTGAACTGGAGATGTAACCTGAAGCAACAAATAAATAAATTTTTAAAAATATTATAATAAGCAGTGGTGTGTATTTTAATTACTTTATAGTCCTGTAATTATTTCTTGTAAATATCTTATGGTAGAATACAGTTGTTTCCCCTCTAGCCCATGAGGGAAGCACTCCAAAACTCCCCCAATAAATGCTTGAAACTATGGATTGTACCTAATCTTGCATAAATTAGGTATGTTCCTTTTATGGATAGGCCTAACATAAAACTTCATTCATAATTTAGGCACAGTAAGAGATTATCAACAGAGGCTAGTAGTAGATAGAATACTTATAACAGTAAAGTACAATGCAAGCTTTCCTTTTCTCTCACAATGTCTTTCTGTGCCTTCATTGTTTCATTTAAAGGACATACTTCACATATTCTCTTCAACATGTGTGAGTCACTGCTTCTGTACTTGGGGAAATTATTAAAGTTAACTTAACAAAACTTAACACAAATACTGTATGCCAATGATCTGCTGGCTGAAATGAGTTCTGTGGGGATTTAACAGATGGGATATTCGATCATGTTACTCAGAATGACATATAAATGAGCATACCTTTTTTTAAAAAGATTTATTATTATTAAGAGATTTGTTTTTTCTTTTTCTTTTTTTAATAATTTATTTTTTATTTCTTCAAGTTACATCTCAATCACAATCCCCTCCCTACTTCCCCCTCCAGTCCCACCCTTCCACCCTCCTCCCCCTCAAACCCCATCCTCTTCCCTTTTTTTTTTTTTAGTTCAAGGTATTTCTTTTTCCCCCCAACAGCTCTCTCTTTCAGTCCAACAAGTGATTCTTTTTCTTATAACTATAAATACAATACAAAACAACAGAAATAAATAGGCCACAATTATGTGAGTTATATGGCTTAGCATACATTTCCAATGTCCAGTCCATATGCATTTGGCACCTGACTTAGCCTGTCTTTCTTACATAATGACAGCAAAGCACATTGTAAAATGCCACTCAATAATAAGCTATTTAATCAATCAATCAAATTAAAAATTAGTTTGACACAAAGCCAAAACCAGTAACATCTAACATGAGAATATTTTTTGCCAATTTTGTAATTAAGGATTTCAATGATTATGCAAAGAAAAGCTAATTGCCCTGATTTGTTTGTTGTGTGTTGTACATATGGATCAAATAATCACACTGTAACATGCACATATGTGCAGTCATGTGCTGATTATAAGTTATATACTTACACACATATGCATATGTATATGGAAGAAGGGGGGTCTCACAGTCTGTGTATTACACCATTCCCAGTGGATATCCTGAAAAGTGAGAACAACTCTCTTAGTTTACACAATATTTAAAATGAAAAACAAAATGCATTTTGTTAGTCATGAAATCATTTAACATTCTTCTGCATACATGCATGTATGTATTAAGTTCAAAACTGTAGATGGTTTTTTGGCTTCCATTGTGTTTGAGACTCATCAGACTGTATGGAAAAGGCTGCAGACTTCCAAGATTCTTTGGAGTGGTTGGTTTCCATGCCCCCACAAAACTCCCAGGTATTTCTTTGGTCCATGATGGTCATCAAGGAACCTGAAATCGCATGTCTCTGTAATGACCAGCAAATCATGTAAGATGTTGTCATCCCTCCAATGAGTTGGGAGTTCATACTAATAATAAAGCCTAACTTTCTAAAAAAAAGATTATAATAAAAAAATAAAAAAGAAGTGAACTGGAGAACATGAATATTAATCACATGATTAAATACAAGATGTATGAGTCAATTGTTGCAAGAAAATATTAGAAATGTAGTTAAATACATCCTAGGATACAAATACCTGATGCCTTTCTACATAATGATGAGAAGAGAAAGAAAGGAAGATGCTGAATGGTTCCAGAGCAAACTTGGGGACAATAAGAAGAAATAAACTTGGAAGATGATGGGGCACAGGTGAACACAGAAGCTGAGAATGTTCTTGTGTTTGATCTACTTGAAAATAATGTCCAAGCTGAATGTTGTTAGTACATTCCTGTAATTCCCACTCCTTGGAAGCTGACACGGAAAGATTAACGTATATAGCAGGATCTGCTTCAAAATGGTCCTTTTTACTCACCCATAAAGTGTTTGAAATAAGCTCTACATAAAAGATAAGTAGGCTTTGGAATGCCCTCATCATTAGCTGTCTCTATTGGCTGAGATGATTAGAAATTGATTGTACATGTAAATCATGGAGGAAAATTCTAAAAAGAAGCCAGTTCAATAATCATTCTGCAGTGTGGCATTCTCGTTCTCAATTTTTGTTTCCATATTGACACTCATATACTTTACCATTAGCTTTCTCCATTTATGTAAATGATGTTATCAGGTTTTCAAAGAACGAGGCTGGAATCTTCGTAATATCGTCGAGTCTTCTGGTTTCCTTAGCATCTGGTGTCAATGCAGAATGTAAATTCATCCCTATAAACTGTGTTCCTTCAGTGTCTGGCTTCTGAGTGACTGGTGACATCTTCTCCTTATTCTTTACTACACTGTAATTCCATCAACTTCCATCTGTTATTGAATTGTGCACCTGCGATCTGCTCAACCACAGGTTCTTGGCACATGCAGATCTTCTCTTCATCTGATCCCTTCCCTGCATTTCTCTCTGACTTATCCCATTTTGGTGACTGTCTATACTTCAGTAGATTAGATAGGCCTTTCCTGCCTACCCAGTCAAAAACAGTATTTCTTATTCTTTTTTTTTATTTTGTTTTATTTTTTTCCATTATAGCACTTGCTTGAAATGATAAAATAGCACATACTACTGTGTTATGCCAAGTATTTATGTAATGGATTTATTTGTGGTATCTTTATGACTAGAAATATTCTAGGTTTTTTATATCTGGTATTTCCTTGTCTTTTGCAATCTTTATATTTATTTCATGAAAAGAAATTAGCAAAAGAGATGAAAATACCAAGACTGACAACCACACATATTTCAAGTAGTTCTAAGGTTAAAGGTAGACAAGTGATTGCATCATTTCCAGGTGTTAAATGCAGAACTCACTTTTGACCCAAACATCTGCACTGTCTGCTTTTGGTGACAGAAGAGGCTCTACTAGCCAAGAGTCAGAGTCCAGAATTGTACTGAGGTCCTTCCTTGTGGGAAGTCAACATCACATGCAGAAACTGATGACAATAATTCCCAGGGAGTTATTTGAAAATATCCAAATGGTTTTTAAATAATTAGGTTCCCTGGAAGATAATTTCATGTGGAAGCTCATATGAAAAGCACTTAAAACAACAAAGGTAAATCCAGCAAGACAAGGACAACCCATTTCTCGGGAACTGTCGGAAGGAAAAGATAATTTCCTACTTCAACTAAGTCTCCTATAATTTGGTCCAACAACCATCACAACCAGTGGTCATAGACTATGAGGGCATGCTGCAGTCCAGGCTATTTTTAATGATGGTATGAATTTGCTAATAATATAAAATATATTTTAATTATGTATGAAGATAAACCCATATGATCCTCATGAACTCTACCCTCCTGAAATAAAGGACAGACTTTAAGTGAACCAGTAAGAGTGGGATATAGAATTTGAGAGGCCATGACTGGGCAGTCTCTCATTTTAGTAGGAGAATAAATTTTAAACTTGTGATGAATTTAGGAGACATAGGAGGGCTAAACCACACCTGAGATGAAAGAAAGAGAAAATATAATTCCAGAAGAAGAGAATTGGAAGCTAACTCGGTAGCTGTTTTCAAATCTACAAAGAGCTCTTTTGCAGAGAAGAAGGCCTGCTGGTTTTGTCCCCTTCTCTTTGGAATGCTCATCCCTGTCTACTCCTGTGAAAGTCATACCCATCTCTTGACAGTTTGTCAACTGTGTGGCACTCCAACTGCTTCTTCCAATGTCCTTCATCTCACTTTGTTCTGTGGTGGAACTTCCTTCTCTCAAGGAAGATACTTCCCAAACCCTTCCAAGAGAGGAGGACAAAGGCCCCATGTTCTTTCCTTTTGTGTTGCTGTGTTTTGTTTATGTTGTACCACATGGGCCTATTGTAGGCATCAAGATTTGGTCTTCTGATGGACTTTTGTTCTTCATAAAGGGAGGCGTTACTTATTCATAGCTGTCTGAGTGTGGTACAGGTAGTTTTTTCAGTAAATTTTACCTTCTGTACAGATCTTTACTCTCTGCCAATTTAAAAGTGTGTAATTGATGGGATGGGGAGATGGGTCAGTTGGCAGAACCTGAGTTCATCTCCAGGAGCCACATAAAAGCAGGGTGCATCTGTAATCCCAACACTAGGGGAGTTGGGAGGACCTCCAGAACATGATGATCCAATTCAAGACAGTTGGTGAGCCCTGTTCAGTGAGGGACCCTCTTTCAGAAAATAGAGGAAGATACCGAAGTCAACTTTCTGACCTTTACACATTCATGCACACATACGCATGTGTCCCTGCACTTTCATATGCATTCATGTGTTGAAACACTAACCACACATACACATACCACACACACACACACACACACACACACACACACACACACACACAAGTATTTGGGGTCTCTGTTGACATTTTGTTTGCACTTCTGTACTTTTCCCCACTGTTTGTTGTTTTTGAGCTTCTTGAATTTATGTGGGAGCCTCCTGAAGACAGAGGATGTGTCTAATACTATATTTTCTAATGCACCCAGGCCAGAGTTTGATCCTTAGTGGATACTCAAGACTAGTTTTGAAATTGTACTGAAGGAAATGCTGACTTGTGCATCTGTGTTTACAAATGGAAACATCTTAATAGGAGATAAATGATCTTTCTGGATTCATTTAGAACATTGGCTTAGGTATTTAAATACATTTTCCAACTTGTTATTAATTAATATTATATAATTAATACTATATTATTATATAATTATATAATTAATTATTAATTAATTAAGATTATAATTAAAAATTAAACAAGAGGTTTATTAGTTTGAAGGAGAAGAAATACATGCCATATCACTATTAGAAATCTTAGTTTCTATGAAAATTTTAGTAAATTTTCTTATTTTCATATTAATTTTCAACCATCTTTGAAATCTTCCTTAAGCAACATTTCAAGTGTGCTAACCCAAACATTCATGTGAAGTTTCATAAACAGAGATTCAAATACGTCAAGGGTTCTTAAAAACCACAACAAGCTAAGCCACAGAAGAATGGCATTCTCTAAATCAAAATTTGTAAGCTCTATGGGTTCAATTGCTGACATGAGATTTTAGGCACATAAAAGGAAGGGATCACGTGATGAAACGGGGTCACACTTATAGAACATAGAACTTATGTTCTATGATGAAGACAAGTACAATTTGTGGAACCAAATTCAGGACCTTTATTCACAAAGCAGATGTAGCAGTGACTACACCACAGCATAGGGACAAGACATCCAAAGCGTGAAAGCTTAGCTATTGTTTAGAGGCTTGGGAGAGTAAGAAGGATGGTGAGATGCTAAAGGTTGATCAATGAGTACAAAGTCGCAGGTAGAAGGGAGCCAGACCATCTTCTGTGCCAATTCACACTAGTGCAACTATAGATAACAATAATTACTGCATATCTCCAAAAACCAGAGTAATGTGTTTTGAAAAATATCACCACAATGAATGTTAACTACTTGAAAAAATATGTAACCTGAATTAAACATCATAAAAATATTTAAAAATAGTATGGCACTTTAATAATATGCACATACTAATGTTTTATATACCAGATGCCATCAGTGAGTTTGAAAAGAAAACATGGCATACAGTGGCATTTTGTGTGTGTGTGTGTGTATGAGAGAGAGAGAGAGAGAGAGAGAGAGAGAGAGAGAGAGAGAGAGAG
>CAJQZJ010010411.1:476699-495028 GCA_907164525.1 Lophiomys imhausi
ATATATATATATATATATATATATATATGTCTCAGTCGCCAACACCTGAGGGCCTCTTTCCCTGGAAACCCATTGGCCATGATGTTCACAGAACCAGGTAAATGATAATCAATTTCAATTCCCTGTTCTCATTGGCATCTCTGTAGAAGACCACTTGCAGGGGCCTGTATTCCCTCTCTTCCTCCATTTCCTTGAGACTCCACAGATCTTAATAGCAGACCCAGCTTTTGTCCATCTTGTGGATCCTTTTAGACCTCACCCTGCTAGCTCATCCCTATTACTTCCTGTCAGTTCCCATTATCTGGAGACATACTCTACTCTGGACTTCCAGTGGGCACACCTGGTAGAGACTCAGAAACATTCCCCACCAGGCAACCACAGCCACTACATGAACCAAAAATCCAGAGAGGGCAACCAAAATCAAGGAATGAAAAACTCATCCATCAAAGACAAGACAAGATAGCAATTATATAGGAATTATAATCATTCTAAACTCAGATGCCTCGACTCCAGCTTAAAAACACAATAACAGCCTTGACAATATGTCATTTAAGAAGTATCTATGTACAAATCTAGCATGACAGAGGTGCTAGGAGGAAAACCTAATAGTTATTTACAGGATATTTAACCAACACAAAAGAATATAACTTATTTTCATCTGCCCATGTAATTTTCTCAAACATTAAGCACATTCTCAGACAAAATGCAATACCCTGGACCTATCTGGCAACCATGGATTGAAGCTGGATATTTGACAACAGCAGAAACAATAGAAAGCTTGCAAATGTATGGAAATTGAACAATACACTACTGAATAAAAATTAGGTTGCTGGTGAGGCTGTGGAGAAAGGGAAACAGTTCTCCATTGCTGGTGGGAGTGCAAACTTGTACAACCACTATGGAAATCAGTCTGGTGATATATTAAAAAACTTGGAATAGCTCTACCTCAAGACCCAGCCATACCACTCCTGGGCATATATCCAAAAGATTTCTTACCAAGTCACAAGGACATCTCCTGAAGTGTGTTCATAGCAGCTTTATTTGTAATAGCTAGGAACTGGAAACAACCCAGATGCCCCTCAACTAAAGAGTGGATTAAAAAAAAAACAAAATAGACAAACAAACAAAACCTGTGGTATATTTACATAATGGAATACTACTCAGTGATCAGAAACAAGGAAATCATGCAATTTGCAGCCAAATGGATGGAACTAGAAAAGCTCATCCTGAGTGAACTAATCCAGACCCAGAAAGATACACATGTCATCTATTCACTTATAACTGGATTTTAGCCATATAATACAAGATAGCTATCCTACAATCAACAGATACAAAGGAACAGAAACATGATCTTTGCTACCTGTTAGTAGGACACTTCCCTCTAGTGGAACTGCCATGTAGGCCCCCAGTAGAAGAGGAAGCTCTTAGCCCTCATGTGTCCAATGAACTGATGGGGGCTGATATGTGGAGGCACCCCAGAGGAGTAGGATAGGTGGGACAGGGGTGAGAAGTTGGGACTGGGAGGGGTGGAGTGAGGGGACTGTGATGGAGATGTAACTTGAAGTAATAAATAAACTAAAAAACAAAAAACAAAACAAAAAATTAGGTTAAGACAGAACTTAGAAGAAAACTTTAAAACATTTTAGAATTGAGTGAAAGTGGAAAATCAACATTCCCAAAATTATGAGAAACAATGAAAATTGTGAGAGGCAAGTTCATAGCACTAAGTACCTACATAAAAATATCGGAGAGATCGAATATTAGTTAATTAACGGCACACCTGAAAGTTCTAGAACAAAAAGATAACATAACATCAAAAAAGATTAGGTGATAATAAATAGTCAAACTCAGGGCTGAAATGAATAAAATAGAAAAAACAAACAAATGAAAAAAATAAAATGAAAACATGAATAAAAAGAATTGGTTTTGTGAGAAAATCAATAAGATTGACAAACACTTAGTCAAATTAACTTAAAGGTGTAGGGAGAGGAGAGAGAGTAACAGACACCAAACAGAAAGATTGTAAGAGTCAGAAGGGATAGAAGACATTAAGGAAATAAGGTCTTCTAAACACAGCATGACAGATGCCCATAGGAGGTCACGGAAACTGTGGCAGCCAGCAGAGGGCTTAAAAAGTCTAGACCAGATGGCCCAGTACTGAGAGTGGAAGTGTACAAAAGCCCCCACATCACTAACTCACACACTCTCTCCATTTGATAACTGCTTGCAAAAGAAAGCATAGTTTTCTCCAATGGAATCTCACTGGGGATACAGACCACTGTTAAAGCCAGGCCCCATGCCCATCAGTAGGTGGTCAGCATAATACAAAGTCAATGGCATTTATGGCATTTTTGGAGGTTAAAAGTCTCATCACTGCTTTGTCTCCCCAAACCTCAGCTCCTTTGTGCATATATTATGGTTTCCAGTTTTATGTCTTTATTGGAATGTCATGCATGCCAATGTGTGTTTCCTGAACCTTTTCCTTGGCTCGTAGCCTTCTATGTGTTTGTTTTATCCTATTCTGTTTTGCTCTTATTTTATTATTATTTTTAGAAGATTGTTTGTATTCTAATGAGAGAGGGGGAGGGTATTTGGGTGGGAGGAGAAGTGGAGAGGATTTGGGAGTACTTGGGGAAAGAGAAACCATAATCATATTATATTATATTATATTAAAGAAAAATCTATTTTCAAAAAAAGTGAGTTGTCTGTTTTTTTTTTTTACAAGTATTTACACATTTAGAGCAGTGTCATGCATAGCTTATGAGTCTAATAGTACCTAGTGTGTTGAGGATTTCTTAGTCTCTCTTGGTCAGTGACAATAAAATAATTGTGTATATTAAAACAGAAAAAGTAAACAAGGTTAATATCTCAGGGATTTTCTGTGAATTTCTCATTTTGTTCTATAGAATCAAATGTAAAAATGCCTTCTGAGAATTCTTCAAACCATCTGGTTGTATTATCTCTAGTCTTAGAAGGGAAAATGTAACCTCAATGGATCATTTTTTTTTTTAGTATTTTTTGTGAAGATAAAAATATGTCAGTCTAACAGAAAGTGAAGTAAGTTTGACACTTTGTTGTGCTCTGTTCCTCCTCCTCAAATTTTGGGAAAATGTAAGTATATACATTTTTCTATTATACTGGAGTTTTCCTAAAAGAATGGGCCTGCTATAGATTGTTATGGGTTGTTCAACAGATCAGTCGGTATATTTTATCATGAAGAATATTTATAAATATTAGTACCACCTGAGCTAAATGATCCTTTTAATAAACTGACTGGAATTGCTTGTTCACGCTAACAAATTGTAAGTATGGTGACCATAAATCCTGATGAATAAATGGACTTGATTGGCAAGGTTCCAGATGTTTATTAGTGTATAAGTACATATAGAATAATGAGAATAATTTAGAAAGGTGAGTGTAGTTATGCTTAGGATCTAAAAATCAATTGTAGCTTAATACAAATTTGAAAACTGAATCTTGCTGAAGCAAAATGAAATGATGGAATTGCATTGAAATACAGATAAGTATTAGCTTGAAAAATATTCTGGCTCCTATAATGACTTTCCGTGGGAACAGATTTTTCTCTACCCTCTCTGTGGATCCCAGGGATTGTACCCAGGTTGTCACGTTTGGCAGCAAATGTCTAGTTTTTCAATACAAAGTATGTCATGGGATTAACAGGAAACCTTGATATTTTCCTTATAATCTTCTGGGTAGAATGATAATTAATCTGATAGCTATTGCTCTTCAAAAGCCACTTAAACATAATAATTGAAGCTGAAGTCCTTCTCTTATTTATCATGAGTTTATAGGTCAGATGGGTGATGGGTTGATCTTTCTGGTTTCAATGACCTTTGCTTGGTTCACTTGTACAACAGTTTATCTGTCATTAGCTGGCACAACTGGGCATGGCCCATCTATTCTCCATTGTTAGAGATAACTAGGTCTCAGGCTCTCTAGTTGGCTAGATTAAGCTTGCTCTTATAGGGGTGGGAGGAGAAATAGTTTCAGGATCACTTAAAGCGTGTGCTCAAGAGTGTCATACCATGACTTCTGCTGCCTCCTATTGGCCAGATCAAGTCAACAAATCAAAAAAAAAAAAAAAAAAAAAGAAAAGAAAACAGACTCTTGCCCATAGTCGAAGAAGCTCAACACATAGGTGAAAGTGTACTGACAAGGCAGTGGGGAGAAGCAGGGCAAAATCCAGCATCATTTGATTAAAGATATATTTTGTACACTTCTGGGATTTTCAAAAGCTTCCATTAACCATGACCATTAATCACTCTTGGATTCCAGAGTTGAGTATGTCAGTCAGAATGGGAGAGAGTCCTTTTGTTATGTCTTCTTTTATTTGGAGACATAAAAATTAAAAGTATGAGATAGGGCCCCTTAGGATTATTTTCTTTTCATTTGGAGATATACAAGTTAAAAAGGCTTTCCTAATGCCGGATATACAGTTGTGCAGTAGGGGTAAGATAATTACAAATGGTCCCCATGGGCTGGAGGAAGAAAGGGAGACAGTCTCTGTTGGTTTGTACAGGGCAGACTCTGCCAAGGACACATGGAACCTACACCATGCTCTACACATGGGACAGCTCTGTGCTGAGATCATAAACATTCCCCCATGGGACTCTTTTCCCCCATTCGTTCCTCCTACAGGTGGAGCGGGGCTGTATTTCATCTCTATCCTTTTACTCTCTCACCAGCTTCTGAACATACAGCCTAATTCTGCTGGCTGATTTGGTACTTTTACTGGATTCCTTCCTACACAAAAGTTAAAAGATAGGACTTTTTATATTTTAACAATCTCTGTCCCTTTTAGTCCAGAATGGTAGTATATTCTCAGAGATGCTTCTTGAAGACCTCTGCGATAATCCTAAGAATTGAATAAAGAATCAAAGTCAACTGCTTTTGATATTTTCCCCCTCTAGATGTATTGCTACTTTGGAATGGCTTTTTAATTGGGACACACTCTTGAACCAATGAAAAATGTTTGGTAACCCTTTGATTTCCTCCAAAACTTTACTTTCTTAATAAATCTAATTCAAGGAACTGTTAGGTCTAAAGTGTTTTAGACCAAGAATCACAGAATTACTGTGGTGGTGGAGCTGTGTTTTCTTTTTAAGTAGAATTTTCTTTTCAGTTTCTTTCTTTTCCCCCAGCTTTCCTTGTGATCCGCCTTCAGAATAAAGGATTATACCAAGCAAGCAAAGAGACAAGCATTTAGCATTTGAACTTCTAAAGAGACATTTACACAATATCAAAAGCTTTGATTCTGACATAAACTACAGACTAATCTGGAGGCTTAGCAAGATTGCTCTACCTTTAGGAACAAAGACTAAGTCAGTTGACTGAAAGAATGGATGACTTTGTGAAGGGAATGAAATAAAGTTGGTTGTGAGTCCTACCAGGGTGGAAGTCCTTTATGTTAGGGGAACAACTAATAACTAAAATCAGTTGTTAGTGCCTGTTAGAAGAGGGATCTGTAGAATCACCTGTTCCTCTGAGAAGTCCCAGACCCAGAGCTGGGGCAGGACCATAACCCTACTTGATGGACAATCCTACATCTACCTGAAGAAAGAGAAAAACAGATGGGGATGTCTGAAGATCCCAGTAATGCTTAAAGAGATGAAAGATTTTAGGTATCTTTTTGTTTGTTTGCTTGCTTGCTTGCTTTTTTGAGACAGAGTTTCTCTGTGTAACTCTTGCTCTCCCTCAACTCATTTTGTAGACCAGGCTAGCTTTGAGATATACCTGCCTCTGCTTCCTGAGTATTGGGATTAAAGGGGAGCACCACCATGCCCAGTGTCTTTTGTTTTTTTTAACAAACAACTCAAGACAGTGTCTTGCTATGCAACCCAGGCTGGGCTTGAGGCAGGTATCCCACAACCTCCACCTCCCAAGTCATATCAAAACATTATAGGCATGCGTACTGGGAAACTCTGTACTTTCCTTATGTGAGACATAGCACACACATCACTGGAGGATAAGGGAATGGGAGATGATGTAGATGTCTACAACAGTTAGATGAACATGTCAGCTGAGATTTTGTGGCTGGAGCAGACAAGGGAATTCCCCCTTGTGAAACTGAAAAAGATAGTCTCTTCTTCCTGAACTATTCAAGAGACTTCTATATTGCTTGTTTTCTCAAATAGGAGTGAGTGAATAAAAATCACAAAAGGCTGGGTTCACTTTGAGGTAGTATGATCAGTGTTTCTCTTGTCAATAAAAATGAAGTTTGAGAACTAAGTACACTTATAGAAATATTTTAGTTCATTGATTCAAAGGCATGCAATTTCCTACCACAATTGAATGCTTTTGAAACTGAGATGCAGCTCAGGATCCATGGCATATCAGAATTTAGCTGGCAATGATTTTTTTTCCTTAATGGAATGTGAAACAACAGCACATTTTTACAAATGATGGTGTCTTAAATTCATTAAAATACAGTTTAATCAAAGATGCCTTTCCATAGTTGGGATTTGTAAGTCTCACTGTCAATGAGAATGCTAGCAATTCAAGACCTATAGCTCAGCCCTTCTTGGAGTTCTTAACTTAGGAAGTGACAGCTTCAAAAGTGTAGGGAAGTAATATGGGAAGAATGGCGACAGCTGCTCAGGGTGAGGCCAGTTCCATGGCTCTCATCCACTGAGTGTCAGATAGTGGATCAGCACCACTGAAAGATTTGTAGGGAGGTTTTCTGTACCACCACCAAAGAATACTGGGTCCTCAGAGCCTTGAGAAACCCCAAGAAAAGCACCAGAGAATGTTGTCTTCTCAGTTTTCCCTTACTTTCATTAATCACAGGACCTTCCAATCCTAAATATTAACAATGTGACTTCTTTTCTCATTCTCTTGAATGGATAGAGAATTCTCAATTAGAGTCCACTCCTGTAACCCTTCACAGTAAACTGTGTAACCCTTCATGGTAAATTGAACACACTTTCCCAGTATTCTGCCCCTGTTAATCAAATTTCTGAACTTTTATACTCAGTACTATGACTTCACTGTGGGGAATTATCAGTGACATGGGTTCTCATTTAATTCTGTTATTTTATTTCAGCAATTCCTATCACTTTCTGACCCGTCCTTCTCTAAGTATTCTTCACTCAGTAATACAGAGGGGTAGATAATCTCCAAGAGTCTACATTTTCAGCAACTCTATACCAGCTTTCTTTTAGAGATCCATTCCATCCCAATTCAGTCTTTCAAATTTCAGTCTTCTGATTTTGAGTGTCACTCTCCCAGAGAGGCCATGGTACCTGGTTCATTCTGTTTCTACTCTATTTCTCTCCCCTTGAAGAAGCACTATTATCACTAGGACAACACAAGACAAATCTCCTGCTTTCTCTGATGAGGCTTTCTAACAGGGTAAGCTCCATAGGGGTGGTGCTACTGGATCTGTTCCATGAAGTGACTTCATTTGAACCTATCCAGAAACACTTCTTATACCTCTACAACCCCAAATCTTGTCTTCTCAAAAATATATTATCCTAGTTATGTTCATAACACCCCAAAGAGCATGAAAGCATGTTCAGCTCTAGAAAATGAAAGTCTATTAGAAATCATGGAGTGTTCTGAAACCAGAGATCATGCAGAACAGTCCTTTCTTACTCAACCATCTCTACATTAATAGACTCCGGGTAGATGCTACATGATTTCCTCAGGTATAAGAATGCAGCACCAAGTTCTTGAAGTTCTCTGAGTTTGTCCCAGTGTTGTTCTGGAAAGTGACTGTTTTAATCTTTCCATTAAGAGATGGATGAAACTTAGACCAGTACAAGTTTCAAAAATGAAGGATGGGCAAATAAAACATCATTCTTTTGAAAGTACTTACCATGTCTTTACACCAGTCCAAGGGTTCTTAGGCTCTCAGTCTTCAAGTCTTCATTACATTCTACTGAAGAGCTACCCCTCAACCCTGAGAGATTAAAAAGGGTATGTGCAGAAGCGAATAATGAACCGAGAGTCCCAATTGACAAAAAATATATTCATACATTCTTTTGACTTACATATTTCCACCCCATCTTTTTTTCTTTCCCTCAGAAAATATATTCCATCTTATAAATAACATTTTTGATGTCCCCAAAGTTAATACTCTTGATTAATTAATTAAGATTATATTACAAATTATCTAGGCTATAGAGAACTTTACATAACATTTTTTTTTTTCTGTTCCAAAGAAGCCAAGAAAACAGCAGATTTTAAAATAATGCTGCATCTCCACTTGGCTGAATTTTATATAAAGGTATTTTGTCTTGTATGCCATAAGGAAGAATTAGTTACTGAGATATCTAATGTACCTTATTCTTATAAAGCTCTTTCACTTATAAAGTATGACTCACTAGCACAGGCTTTCTGGACTATATTACAGTAAAATTCAGAGGCTACATAAGCTGAAACTAAACAATATATATCTTTAAAAAGCTTGGAGGGGTGGAAAATCCATGCATTTTGAGAGGAAACTGTTTTAGGATTTGGATCAAATTTGGCATTGTGCATTTTTTTATTGTTCTTTACTATCATGCTATATGGCACAACTCCAAAGCATGTAGTGTGGGAGAACTGCACCTCCTCTGCAATACAAGTATAGGCAGCGTTTCATGAACTATTTCTTTAAGAAACTCACATGAAAATACTGCTTACTTCTTTCCTTTTATTCTTTACAACTCTAAAGTAGATAGTAAGCACTAGCTAACTGGTCAGCTAAATATTGTATATGAGATATTTTAAGAAATTGAAAACCATAATTCTAGAGTTAACTGGGCATTGAAACATTTTGACATAATTTATTCCATAATATTAAGTAATTGCAATCTCAGAATTGAAAACATATTGAATATCAAGTATAATTTACTTTCTTTGAGTTCAGCTAATTACTTTGTTTTGTAGTTTGTTTAATCCATGATCAATAAATTACAAGTCTATGCAAATCATTGTTAAATATGCTCTGATTAACTACATGTATAAAAATTATCTGTGAGAGACTACATGAACCTTCAATCTGTGTTTTATAATGTTCATGCCTTTATTGGTATCTTTTTACATCCTGTATATTCAGTAAGCTATTACTGAACAAGGTGTAATGTCTAAAGTAATATCTTATACTATAAAATAATATGACAAATTATGCTATAATTCTAGAGTTTTATGCCCCCATAAAATTTTTTTAGGAAATAATTTCTGAGTCTAAGCTATAGGCCTTTTTGCTTTGAGTCTATATTTTTAAACAGTTCAGTTAGCTTTTGTTTTTCTTAGAAACAAAGCACAAGAAATGTGACACTCCATGATTTGGTACCTTGCCATGTGTGAGGATTTAAGCAGAGACTCATGCCACACAAAAGATGGTGAGTAAGGTAGTAGGAACAACTGGGGTACACCCTGAGCCCCAAATCCAGTCTAGGTAGTGTGTGGATTCATGGCAGGATTTTGATCCATTTCTGAACACAGATGGCCTCTGAGGATGAGCAAGTTTCTTTTTTACCTGCACAAAACAGGAGAATTTTACATCCATGAATCAGAAGTTATTTTCAACACTTAGATATGTCCCTAAAACTGCTGAACAAGAAAAAAAACAAACAAACAAAAAAACAACAACAAAAAGCAAAAACAAGCAAAATTACAAAGTAACTACATGCCTCTATTGGCATAATATTCATTCAGATTTTATCTCAAGCAGGTGCTCTTTAAACAGTGTAAAAGATGGTTCAGCACAAAGGGAATATCTGCCAGTTTACTAGTATAAAATTAAAGTCTATTTTGATTATTTTCTTGGTGTCTACCAAAAGCCAATAAGGGAATAGTAGGAAATATATTTCAATATTATTAAAGAAAGAGGAAGGATGGCCATCTTGACAATTGAAACACTAAAACAGAATGCACTGCATCAAAATTTAAAATTTGTGTTTAAAAATACCATGTGTATATTGGGGCATACGTAGGTCTGTACACCTGTATGTATGAATATGGAGTCCATAGGAACCATACTGAGTGTCCTGCTCTATCTTTCTGCCGTATTTCTTTGGGACAATGTCTTTCTTTCTCTGGACCTGTGCCTATCTGAGAGTCAGGATGCTCTCAGATAGTAATACTTGTCTTTATACTATCCGCAGCTCTGAGATTACATGTACACCTGGCCATGGTTGGCTTTCTAAAAATATGGCTTCTAGGTATTGGAACTCAGGTCCTCAGTCTTGCACGACAAATGCCCTTACCCACTGAACCACCCCCCAGACACACACCCACCGTTTACAAATCGAAAGAGCACTAACAGAATTGGAGAAAATACTTACAGAGCATGTATCTGCTAAGGTGCTTAAATCTGAAACAAGTAAATGATTTTACAACTGGTTGTAAAAACATAAACAACCAAATTAAAAACATTCAAATGACTTTTTGAGTGGATATTGATCTAAAAAGATACACAAATTGGCAATATGTACCTGAAAATATGTTTGACGTTACCAACCACCAGAAAAATAATCTGCATATCCCTCTCCCCACAAAAGAGAATAAAAAGAAATAACCCAAATATCCTCCTACTAATGAATGGGTAAGAAAAGGTACAGGGTCTGGAGGGTTGGCTTGGTGATTAAGAAAGCATGCTAGCTCCTCCTCCAGAGGACATGAGTTCAATTCCCAGTACCTACTTCAGGTGGCTCACAATCATCAGTAACTCCAGCTCCGCAGACTTCAACATCCCTTTCTGGCTTTTGTCTCTCTCTCTCTGTCTGCCTGCCTGCTCCCCCCCACACAAATAAAAAATAAAACAAATCTTTAAAAAATAAAGATGAACTAGAGCTACACAGAGGTCTATTTTTTAGGCATAAAACTAAAAGAGTTACTTAACAGTGCAACATCATGGGTGGACATGGGAACCATTGTGCTACATGACAGAAGCCACTTTTTCATAATTCATTCATATGAAATGTCTAGAACAGATAACTCTATTGAGATAGGAAGTAATTAGTGATTGCACAGGGTTAGGCAGTGAGTAGAAAGTGGAACATGATTTGTAATGTGTGATCTCTTCCTGAAAAGGGAAAGGGTTTAAAAACTGATCATGGTGACAATTACCTTGCACTGTGACATACTAAAAAATAAAATAAAATGAAATAAAATAAAATCACTAAGTTATATGTTTTTAAATGAGTAGAGTGTCTGAATTATATTTCAATAAAACCTTTATATAGATATTTTGAGGGAAATTCTTCTGTTTCTGCACAAAATGGACTTGCCCATCATCCTCTCATGTTCTTTTATACATTTAAAAAGCTCTCATTCTAAGGATACAAGTGTAAGAACATTTTGGATGGTGGAAATGAAAAGCTGAGAAACCTAGAGATCGCAGATGTCAGTAGTGACATGGGGAGTTCCCCAGACTTTCTCCTTGTTTTCCATTAATTTCAGTGACCATAGAATCCTCCAAACTGGAACTGGCAAGACAGACAAAAATGGCTATGAAAAAAAATGCTTTTCCCTTTAGGTGAAAAATTTAAACATGTGGGCTAAAGCCAGAAAACCCTGTTGGTAAAAGGTGTTATGATAACTCCTGCACTGCCCTTTCTGCTAAGGATTGCTTTAGATATTCATGGCCTTTTGTGCTTCCATGCCAATTTTTGCTAGTTCTAGGAAGAATGGATTCAAATTTTGATGATGATTGCATTGAATTCATAGATTGCTTTCAGTTGAATAGCCATTTTTATAATATTAATTCTACCTATCCCGTAATGCAGGAGGCCTTTCCATCTTCTGGTGTTTTTGCCAATTTTTATCTCCAGGATCATAAATACAAGAGGGCTCTAACCTTCTTGGTTAAGTATATTCCTATGCATTTTAAAATGAATTTTATATTTACTGAAGTATTTATTTGTTTATTTCTTGGTGATTTACCTACATGTATGTCTGTGCACCATATTTGAGATTGGACTTACTAACAATTGTGAACTGCCATGATCTTTTAAGTATAGGATTGTGTAATCTGCAAAGAGGGATGATTTGAATGCTTCCTTTCTAATTTGTGTCTTAGTTTTTTCTCCTGTTGTGTTGCTCTAGCTAAGACTTGAACCACTATGATGAATAAAGGGGGAAAGAATGGACACCCCTATCTTATTCCATATTTTAGAGGAAAATTTTCAATTTTTCCTCATTAAGTATATTGTTGGGTGTAGATTTATCATATATAATCTTTATTATATTGAAGTATGGTCCTACTACTCCTAGTTTCTTCAGGGATTTGTCATGAAGGGACACAGAAGGCCTTTTCTGCATCAATTAAGATGGCCATGAGGCAGCTGCCTTTGGGTCTATTTTTGGACTGAATAACTTACTAATTCTCATATGTTGATATAATCTTACCTTCCAGGAATAAAATAATTTGGTAATGCATATTATTTTATTAATGTGTTCTTGAATTTGCTTTGATGTGTATATTCTTGAAAGGGACCAGAGAAAGTCTGATCATACATACCCATTCATCCCTTAATTCTATATTCACTAGCAGGTTTTAAACATTTTTATTTTTATATGTATGGGTATTTTGCCTGTATGTAAATGTGTATACAATGTGTTTCTGCTGTCTATAAAGGCTAGAGGGCAATGATTATTCTGGACCTGGAACTATAGGCAGTTGTGAGCTGCCATGTGAGTGTTGGGGATTGAATCTGGGTCCTCTGGAAGAGAAGTAAGTGATTGCTAAGTCTTTCTACAACTTCTTTTCATTTCATATCTAAAGAACTCTACAGAAACAAATGATTTGGTGGGATCATTAGTATATCAATAATATAATATGCAAAAAATCCAGGGCATAAAACATTTACTCATTGTACCCCTAAACAAGAAAAATAGTGTCACAAATGAAAAAGAAAATCTAAAGACAGTAAAACTGATAATGTATTGGATGGAGTTACTTAAAACAGACTTTTAATAACCACAGTAAAAATGCTTCCATAATACTATGAATCCTTGAAGCAAATAAATGACTAGAAATCTCGGTGAAGAAATAGAATTATAAGAACTCAACAGATACTGTAGAACTGAGAGGTATAAGAACAGAAACTAATGGAAATGCCTTTGTAGCCCAGGCAAATGTGAGCCCCACTTTTATGAAAGGGATCACTGGAGAATTTGCTTCTATCTTTTCAGTCCTGAAGGGCTGATGAGGTTGGCACAGTAGTCTACCTACTTGGAGGAGAATGAGTGTGTTGTCTTAGGCCTTTAAATGACACAACTCCCTCTATTGGTTCAGCACACAGAGAACAGATGAAGAATCTCAGCTATCAGATTGCCTTTGTGGTTAAAAAACGAATAAAAAAAATAGAAGAGTTGATCTTTGTGTCCAGTACCTCAGTTCCTCTGGGCTGCTCAGGAATTGACAACTGCCTGCAATTCTCCAAGTGCTAAAATGAATTTTATTTTTAATTAAAATAGTTTAAATGCTTAAAGGAAAAAGAAACATCAGTGTGGGCTGGTACCAGTGCCATGTGTAGCCATTCCCTCTAGGTCAGCAAAAATCAAAGAAATAAAATACTGCTATCTGTTTCCCTGGGGAGGGATAGAATTGCTCCCATCACTCAATGCATAACTTTCCTAGGTGTACACCAAAGTTCTAGCTTCTGAATTCTCTGTCTTTGAATGTTGAAGGGACATGGAAAAACGCACCCTCCTGTAGAACGTTGAAAACAGACAGGGAAATTTAGAGTGGTAGTTGATATAGACTTTCCTCTTACACTACTACGCAAGATGTGGACAAAATCCCAGATTCTTAGCTCCTCTATTAGGAAGGTGATTGTTATGGGCGATTGTCCTCTGTACCAAGAAACTGCCATCTTGGGGCACTTAACTGTGTCCCCTTGCAAAAGATCATCCTGGCTGGGCTTGTATACACACAATGTCCCAGGGAATGCTGGTTATTCCAACCTAGTTATTGACAAATCTGCATGTGGTCCTCTGAACCTTAGGGGAAGAAGTACTCATTGGTTATGTTTCCCCACTGAAAGAATTTTAGAAACAGTGATCTAAGTGCTATGACAGTTGCCTACAGAAATACATCAGTCTCTTGTTCTACACTGCCTATGAGAACCAACATACTTTAGACACCTTTCATGAACAAAAAGCAAAGTAAGTGTAGGTAGTACAAAACTATCACCAAAGTTTTGGAGACTTCTAGAGTTTCTGCTTGATTGTTAAGAGTTTTCTTCATAGTAAGACCAGTGTTTAAAACCAGAATGGCAGCTTTGCCTAGTGTAGAAAGACTGACAAAAAGCGTTTATGAAAGTGGAAAAGTCAGGCAGAAACTAAGCAAACACAGCAAGATAATTCTTCAGAAACAGACTCCAGACTAGAGTTAGATGACTTATTTAATAGAGAATTCAAAGTAATTTTCACAAAGAAGCATACGGAGTTCCAGGAAATGATGCATGAATAAAAAATTTTACTAAGGATATAGAAAATATTAAAAAATGTACCAAGCAGAAACCACAGGGCTGAAGAACAAAATTCATACTTGCATTTAAAAAACTTCACTGAAAGCAGACCAAATCAAACAGGAGCAAGGATCAGTGAACTCAAAGTGGGAATAATTCAGTTAAAGAAAAGAAATACCAATAAAATAATTTAAAATACTAAAGAAAACATAAATGGCTTACCAAGCAACATTAACCTAACCAGCATATGCATTAAGAGGAATGTCAGAAAGATAAGACATTGCACATTGAAAGATATAATATCTAAAATGATATAAATTTGTAGAAAGAAGTGTTTGTTCAGATCGAAGATGCTTAAAGGCCAAGGAGTGGATATATCTAAAGAAATTACAATGAAAAGTACTATAATACGTTGTAGGATATTCGAGTGCTGTGAACCCTGCGATTATATACTGGAAAAACCTGTTTCTAGTTGTGGTGTGACTCAGCAATGGTATGCACCCTTAATGCAAGAACTTTCCGTTTATTGTAAGTAGGATTACATAAAGTCAACCATAGGTCAAGAGGCAGAGCAAGCAACCAGTTGACAGGGAGTGAACATAAGAAAAAAACCATAGAGAGTGAGAGGAAGTCAAGAGACTGGCTAGAGAGATATACAGCATGTAGAAAGGAAAAACATTCAGTTTGAAGGGTTTTATAAGAAAGCATGGAGAAGGATTCTCCTTCTGGGACATTGAAATGTCAGCTGGGTGCCTTTTTCTGCCTCTTGGCTAGCAGACTTTCACCCCAACATCTAGCTCCCAAGTCTTTATTGGAAAAATTGAACGATTTTCATTTAAAAACAACATTTGTTACTCCAACATGTGGCATGACTACCCAGACAGAGAAATCACGGCAGCTGCGGACAAAGTAAGAAGCTATTAAATTTGGGAAGTCCTCAAGGAGAGAGTTATGGATAAGAAATAAAATATCATAATATAAGGTGCTAGGACACTGTACAGTGCTACTTTAGATGGCTTGAAAATAGAAGTAGAAAATTGAAAGTTCAATGACAACTGAAATTGGTTCAATACAGGTTATGATTATTATAATTTTGGTATTTGATATTTTATCCTTAGCATCCATAGTGGCTTTCCATACCTGCTCAAAGAAAGAAGCCTTAGAGATACAGGAAAAAGAAAAAAGGAATAATGGATTGGTAAGATACAAGTCTTAGAAAAACTTATAAATGATTATAAGAAATATATTCAGACACAGACAGAAGAATTTAGACAAGAATCTAACTTGTCACCCCATGTTGAAACTGATCCACAGAGCAACTGAAAGATTGAACACCTGTTGTTAAAAACAACACTGCTCTGAATGTAAATGAGGACAAAACAGCCTCAATAGATAAAACATAAAATTTAGAAGAGACCAGAAAACAAGTATAAATATAAAAAATATATAAAACAATTATAAAAATACAAATAAATAACATTGAAATAGAAGGTTTAATAGAGACAGAAGCAAATAACAATAATTGTACAAAAATCTTGGAATCCAGTTTGGCTTGTTCAGGAGGTAAATATTCAAGTTCATAGGTTTGGAACTTTATCTCAGGTAAAACAAAGTGTAAGATGGGTTGAGTCTATAGGACCAGAAGAATAAATAAGAAAATTAAAGTCATATGTGGCTAATTTAGCCATGAATTTATGGGGATGTGATTTGTTGCAATAATGGAAAACAGATCAACATTCTTCCAATCTCAGAAACAAACTCTAAAATAAAGGATGCTTCTAAGAAAATATTAAAAGGTATTTCAAGAACAGTCACAGACAGTTCAGATTGTACATAAGCAAGACAAAACAACTGTTTGTCTTTCAAATGTACTAACTCTCCTACCTTTAAAATAACTAACTGACAGAAAAGGGTAAGAAAGGGGTAATAAAGGTCCCCAGGGATATTTTAGATAATGCTTTATTAACTTTAAATTTACATATATATATCATATAGGATATAAAATTTATATGCTAATGAGAAAGGAACAAAAGCTACAGTGTAGCAGCAAATTTTTATTTGTACTTATATATTTATTAATGCTTAACCAATACCCATAAAGCCCCTAAATCCTAAAACCCAAACCCTAATACTAAAACCTAACTAAGAATCTAACTAAGAATATTTTAATGCCTAAAATACTCTAATATGAATAAAAAAAACCCACATAACACTAAGTTTTTTAAAAGGATATTAGTTCTCTTAGGTTAATTTTTGGCATGGATCTGTATGGATGGCTGGTTTCTACCAAGTCTTTCAACCTTAAAGTCTATGAGTTTTATTCGTTAGATCTTAAGGCCAGTCTATAAATTTGATCTGTTTTGACCACTGAAGTGGGGCGGCCTTTTAATCAGCCAAGAATTACCTCTAGGGTCCTAGGGCCCAATTGTTTGAAAGATGAAAAGTTTCTTGGGCTCACTGTTCCAATGCTCTGGGGCTCCAAGGACTCCAGTCTGTCTGGTGTTTTGGCCATTTAGATGCTCTGAGGCAAGTGTTCTGGAGCACCAGGGAGGCTCTGCCTTTACTTTCTCCACCAGTGTGGAGATTCCCAGCAGGCCAGCACAAAAATGGTATGAGCAGCAGCAGCAGAGTGTGGTCTTTCAACATGTGTTAGCAGAGGAAGACAAGGGGTGGGGGGTGTGGGGGTGGGTGGGGACGTGGGCTTCTGATTTTAAATCCCTTATGTCGTAATGTGTTGTAATGATCTTGGGATGAGTTCTGACAATGTTGTCGCCATAGTTGCTGGTGGGCTTTACAAGGCATGCCCCTCCAACAGTGAGTCCATAGTCCCATGATCATCTGCTCTTGGCGGGCTTTCAAGGCATGCCCTTCAATGTTAGTCACATCCAGGCGTAATTGGTAATTGGATCCACCCATACCTTTCACCTGAGAGGCCAGACTTCCAAAATCCCTATTCTGCTAGTTGCTACACTAACTTCACTAACCACACCACACTACAGAGAGACATTGGATAGTGGAAAAGACTGCTTAATTAAATCAGTTTGTGTGTTTTAAAGACGTATTGACCTCAAAATGGAAAACGGAATATGTGTTACTTTGACAAAGAAGTTTTGTCTTTGTTTCCACAGGAGAAGAAAAGCTGTGGATAGCATTAAAATTGACAAAGATTAGATTTGAATAGGAGAGATCTCCTGAATAAGAAGTGATGGTTCATCAGACAGTTTGGTTATTCAGTACAAATTAATTTATGAAGACTAATGAATGCTTTTCATTTGATTGGACATTGAAGAATAATAGTTCTGAATAATAATTTACCAAAGGCACACTTGCCTGATGGCATGAAATAAAAAAATGGGTTTTAAACCATGTGTTAAGACTTCAGAAAACAACTAACTTACAGAGATCTACCTGTCTCTGCTGGGATTAAATGCATGGGCTACTTTCATCCTGCTAAAATATTTTGTCTTAGTTCCAGATAACTCCAACTCTTAGAGACTTAGAATAAATTATTATTCAAAAATATTATTTTTAATGTCCAATCAAAGGAAAACCATTTGCTAGTCTTCATAAATTAATTTGTATTGAATAACCAAACTGTCTGATGAACTATCATGTCTTATTCAGAAGATCTCTCCTGTTCAAATTCTAATACCATGTTAGAATATTATACTGTACATTGCCACATGGCCCATACCATCTTGAACATCAACTCTTGAGTTTTCTTCTTAAATATAAAGGATATTTTTGTTGTTTGGTATTAAAAACACCATTAAGAGATTTAAAATATTTTTAAAAATTTTTTTAATAATTTATTTTTTATTTCTTCAAGTTACATCTCAATCACAATCCCCTCCCTACTCCCCCCCTCCAGTCCCACCCTTCCACCCTCCTCCCCCTCAACCCCCC